>OY735218.1:1322500-1465000 GCA_963457665.1 Thysanoteuthis rhombus
TATATCAAGAGCCAAGGTTCAATTATTTTCACTTGAAAAATTCTACAGCTATACATTGGAAACATAGATTGGATCATTTCAGCTGATTTTTCATCGATTTTCGTTTGCTTGATTCAAAAATGAAAGTCCCCTTCCATTTTTTTAGGAATCGCATTTTTTAGTTGTTGGTTTTCACAAAACTTTCCACTCTAAATATGGATAAATTGAGAAAATTGTTTCGATTATTTTATATGATTTTTATCTATTTCGGCGGGATGAAGTCTCCAGAGTCATCAGTGGATGTATTCACAAATAAGTTATCTGTATAAGAAAAAATATCAAATGATGTCACCCATCATCATCAGTCTCTTAACGTTCGTCGTTAGATATAGCATTAGTCGGAGGTCGTGTAGGTACTCTGTGAAAGGGGCAATGTCGTCTGTAAATCTGAGGTTCGTCGTCTATTTTGATTCCTTTATTCTCCCAGTTAGTCGCCTGAAGATCATCTCGAGTGAAGAGTTTGGGTGAGCTGGTACCACCTTGTCTTTTGGAGCTAAAAGGGCCCCGAGACTGATAAAGGGCCCCTGTGACTGTACATATGTTTCAGCACTTCGACCTATACTGGATCTGCACATTATAGAGTGATGGCCTCCATGACTTTAGGGATTTCCTCTGAGTTGAAGGGTTTTTGGAGTCGATAAATGCTACAGCGAGTGGTAGCTTATATTTTACAGCTTTTTTTTTCAGCTGATTTATCAGGTGCAGGTGGTCCATGGTCGAATAGTTTCTTCTAAAGCCAGCTTGCTTTCGTGGTTGGTTTTCATCTCATGCTTTTGTGGTTTGATTGGTGATGATTGTGAAAAGTTTATATATGCAGTTGAATAGTCTTATAGGCCTGTATGGGATGTGATGAAGAGAAATGGTCTTCATCTATTAATTTAATTTAGAATCAAAATAGATAATGATAAAAATCAGCTGAAATAATCAAGACAGTTTTTAATGACCTTAATTTTGTACACCTATGTTACCATTCGCAGAGTGTAGCAGTTACTGAAAATATGGGATTAGTCGTGTTCATTGATTCAGTTTGCAAGTCTTTAATTTGCTTGGCTTATTATTTTTATTTGCTTGCCTTACTTTTCAACTGGCTTAGTTGATGTTCTTTATTTGCTTGGCTAATTCTTTTATTTGTTTGCCTTACATTTTAATTTGCTCGGATTATTTTCTTATTTGCTTGCTGTACTTTTTGATTTGCTTGGCTTATTTTTGTAATTTGCTCAGCGAAAAGATGTTTAATGGTTTAATTGGAAACTTCACCCCAAAATCATGAAAATGAGATAATTTTCAATTTGAAAAAATTGCATTATTTTATTCTTTACCAGAAAAGAAATATGTATTAACTTGAGTTGAAAAGTCAGACTTCATAAAGGAATTGTTTACTTTTGGTCATTGTCTTGACTCTCGGAGGCATTGTTGCTGCTAGACTGTTGCGAAGATCATTGTGGACTTCTTGTGTCCAAATTGTCTTTATTAATGCTTTCATATGATCCATGGTGGTGAATTTCGTTTCATAATATTCCACTGACCGGAGAGAAATAACTAGAATACTTCGAAGTCATTGTTTCGTACGGCAGACGAAAAATTATTCTGCTCGAGAATTATGGCTACTGCTTCACACACCATGTAGTCCGACCCTTTCAAACCTGTACCTTTTTCACGGACACTGCCTTAATGATGATGATGATGATGATGATGATAATAATAATAATAATAATAATAATAATAATAATAATAATAATAATAATAATTACTGGGCAACCGGTGTGAAACTGTAAAGGGCAGTATTACTGTGGCCAATGATAACTAGGGGAGAAGGGCTGGAGACTTGAGGAGACTTGCTGTAACTCAAACTCCAGCGGTAACCACCAGGCAACTGGTGTCAGATTGCGAAATAATAATAATAATAATAATAATAATAATAATAATAATAATTTGTAGTAGTAGTAGTAGTAATGAAGGAAATGATGGCCACCAGTTCGTTCAGGGCTACAAAAGGACAATTATGTTCGCTCAGCATGTGTCATCGTAAAAGGAAATGATACTTAGTACTAATACATGAGTCATAGAGATTTCTATTGATGTACATGAAAAAATTCATGTATTTATATGTATTTCTCGTGGGGAGAAAGGAATAAACGTACTTTTTTTGTCCTGTACAGAATCTTGAAATGAGAAAATTTCCGCTGTGTGGGTCGCTGGCTATCGGTAATCACCAAACCTTGCTGAAATCATTTTCTCCTTTTTTTCATAATTGTTTGACATAGAATATTTAACGTGAAGTCATATCGACCCGAAGGAATGAAACATTTTACTGATTAGAACATCTATGATTGAATATCAACATTTTCAGGTAAACCCGACTTCGTATTTAATAAACAAGAACCGAATGTTCATAGAACGTCCACAATTTTTAATCACTCTCATTAAGTTTAAACGTCCTTATTGCCAGATGAAGTGAATCTGAGTAAGAGATGATTTCAGGTAAGAAGCGTGTTATCAAGAAACATAATTCGATCAAGTTTAAACGCCATTATTGCTTGAATGGAATATCCAAGTTAAGGGGCATCTTATCAAGAGACTCCTTTCAACCAAGTTTCAAGTATATCTGACTTGAAACAGCTGAGAAGCAATATAGAGACAGACCTACCGACTGACAGACAGAGCTTTTTTATCGAGTGGTGATGACACCTCTAAAAACAAAAACTAAAACTAAAAAGCAAAAAACGAAGCAATAAAACGATTTCAAATCTCTCTTCTTACACTATTCAAATTAGGACATATTTGTCTTTATACAATGTACCTAAAACAGATGCAACCTTCGTTTTGATAATTCTTATATAGAATATTTTAAATCTAAAAACTATTTGAAAGGCACAAATTACAAAAAAAAGAATTATAGAAAGATGCTGCTTACACATAATTTAAGTTTACAATACACTTTGGAATTGATTTTCCTCAACCTGATTGCAGATTCGTACCCATTCCGTTAAACGTTCCATTACATAAGCAAACGACGTAGCTGGTCTAGCTCAAAGGAATAGATGCTCGAATGAGGCTAGCACATGATGCAGTAATTAAAACTGCAAAATACTGTTGTCTCTGAGTTTAGTGTTGTCACCTGACTAATATGGTAGTATAAAATGTACGTGCACGTAAATTCTATTCTCTTATCCTTAGGGATGCACTCTTTGAAACACCATATATTCGTATGAACTCATCTGATCACTTAAATGTCACAAAGGCTCGTGGTAGTGTCGTTATGTAGATATCCCCCAATTTTTGGAAATTCGCTCGATGCCGCTCTTTCGCTTTTACGAAAAAAGTGTTGAGTAACTGTTTTGCAGCGAACCATAATATTTGGGAATACTCATTTTCATAAATTAACGATAATTGCTTTCTCGCTCTACGCCATCAGTCTCCACCAAGGCTGTAGTCAATATTATTTAGCATTCCTTCTTTTGCAAACGTCATCAAGTGTGACTGATTGATTTACAATTTGAGTGCATGTATATGACCTTTAGACTAATCAAATAAATAAATTATGTATTAAGTGCTTAAAAAAGATCGTTCGGTTTATTGACACTTAAATTCATATAAGAAAATGTGAATTTCTTTATCAAGGGGAATATCTAATGGTAAAAGTTACTCCCCTTTCCATGTTTTGATAATTTTGAAAAATGCAATTATTTTCATCTATCAACAGGAAAGTAGCACTGTCAGTGAGAAGATAACGTAGATTAATCTCAATTGATATCTTGATTTGATCGCAATCAATCTCAATAAGTCCACTTGACCGTAGAGCATCATTCAGCAAGAAATCTCCAGCACGAAACTTTGCAAACCACTTTTGACACGTTCGATCTTACATTGTATCTTCTCCATAAATATTACATATCTTTCTTTGCGTTTGAGTTGCATCTTGAAATGAAAAAAACATACACTGAAAATGTTCCTTATTTCTTTCCAACTACTGTATTACAATCAACAAATAAAAAGTCACAAATTTTGACAATTTGTAAAAAGAATATGGATGCTGATAAAATAGTCATCACAATATAATCAAAAGGTTTTTTTTAATGAAGTTTGTGAAAAACACTCTCAACGCCATCTTAACTTAGCTTAGCTTATGGTATCCGACGAGGTGATGGTGATCCCAACTTCTGTAGACTGGTCGTAGTTTGTTGCTGTTGTTGAGGCGTTGATGGTGACCTCAGCGTTCAAATTCTGAGATGCAGCTTCTTCCAGATGCAGGTCATAGGATTCCATCATCAGTTCGGAGGGACTGGATACTCTGCACTCATGCCTTTTGCAACGGCGTTCTTCACGAGTGCCGGTACATTCGGCTTCAAAGGTAGCAACGTCTTGTCTGCAAGTTTTATGCCATACAGCACGGTCGGAAGCCAGGATTTCTAGATTGTTTGAGGATGTCTCCACTTTGCTTGAAGACAACATTAAAGGGGTCTCCCTTCTGGTCTCTGAATGGGCGCTATCTCTCTGCTGGTTCTCCGTAAAATACTTGTCTGAAAATGAGGTTCTCGGGCATCTAGATGTCATGGCTGACCTACCTTGGCTGGCCCACTCATGGTTTTAGCCAAACCCACTACTTACCTGCGGAAGTGATAACATCATAATCCCTTATCCTAGACCCAGGGGCGTACCGAACAGGAGTTTGAGGGGATACCAGATCCCAATGCTCTTTTTGTTGGTAAATTTCTTTCCTTATTCGGTCTGCATTTTGCCAGGAAATTAAAGGCTTATATGTATAGATATATGAGTTATAAAATGTTATTAATTCATAACAAAGTTAACCTAATAAGATTATTCAAACGACAAAAATGGAGATGGACTGATGATGGACAACAGATGGAGCAAAAGGTTCACCAATAGGTGCACATGGAACAGTAAACAAGGTAGGAAAAGACCAGCCAGAAGATAGAGGGATGATATTGAATATTTCGCCGGTAAGGCATGGCAGAAATTGGCGCAATCCTGGTCATCATGGAAGAGAGGGAGAAGGCCTTTGTCCAGCAGTGCTGGATGATGATGATACATACTGATCCTAGGTAGAAGGCAGGGGAGCCACAGTTTTATCTTAAGCAGGGCACATAGACATACTGATCCTAGGCAGAGGTGCCGATCTATACGTAAATAATCTTGTCATTTTTACGGGTATATTATTACCCGGTCTTAGATACCCGAATGTCCAAGTGTACGAGGAGACATTATTTATTGTATTGTATTAAATGGAATGTTGAGTATGTAATGTGAACATAGGCTTTTATTATTTGACTTCTTGTGTAAACCCAGTCTTCTCCCATTCAAACTCAGAGGACGACCAAACAAAAAAAAAAAAAAATAACTATTGTGTCAGTGCAATAATCTGATTTAGGAGCGGAGATGAAGGGGCGGGCTGCGATTTTAAATCGCCCCCGGGTCTCCAATGGAGTGGAGTCCCTAAAAGCTTTCTGAAAAGTAGTTCACCTCACATTATGCAATCACAAATCTCAATGAATATTTGAGGAACCCCTCAAGGAGCCAAGCACCCCCCAATCTCTAACTGTGTCATAAAGAGGCCTTAAAATAGGGAAATACACGTACGTATATATTATGAAAATATGTACAATCTTCCTCGCACGAGTAATTATGTATTGTTTTTTTTTTATTTGTACACAACAAATGTATCTGATATTTCAGTAACTTTAGACATTGTCAACCAAAACTGTCGTCGAAAGTTTCTTCAAGTTCGTCCTGCAGACAGACTGGCTATTTATGGAAAGGGTTCATTACAAAACGCATTCCATCTACATCTCTTGAAACGAGAAAGAGAGCGAAAATGTTTATTCTGTATGGGCCATTCTTCAACAGAACGTAATTTTTTCTCGATCTGTCGTCGTCGTCGTCGTCGTCGTCATCATCATCATCATCATCAGTCTTTTAGCGTCCGTCGTTGGACATAGACCTTCCTCAGGATCCGCCACAATTCTCTATCATGGGCGTTGCGGAGCCATCATTTTCTGAATTTGCCCATCTAATATTCTGTCGGCCTCAGTTTCGCACGTGATCTCTGGGGATTCATGTTGTGAGTCGTGATGTCCACCGGTAGTCTGCCATCCTTGCAACATGGCCTGCCCATTGCCATTTAAGTTTTTTAATAGATTCTATGATGTCCCAGACTCCCATTTTCTTCCTAATATATTGTAGGAAGGTTCAAAATGTATTTTGCGTGGAAAAAAACATGACAAATATCGATCGATCGCACTCTGGGGAAATTAAATTTGACGTATAATGCGTATTTCGATGGAACCCATCAATATATGTATGAATGTAGAGGGCTGAAAATTTACATTTACTCAATTCAAAATATAAGTTTACGATAAAAATTTTCCTCCATCTTTGTTGCTGTTGCTTTTTATTGCTACTAATCTCAGGCTTTGTACAAAGTGGCTGTGCCTAAAAAAAAATTAACAGCATGGATTGGAATAACGAAAAAGTTCCAGGTGAGAATCGAACTCACAGCTCTCTATACCGGAGGGTTACTTGCTTGACACGCGACTGTTCTTACCACTGCACTAATAGAATTCAAAGGCAAACCTGCGTCTTAATCTAACCCTTAAACCGTCTCTCCATCCCGGTCTATTCTGTGTCATGTTTGTTATTGACTGGTACTTCAGTTCGATCCAATTTGATTTTTATTCACATTCATTTTATTTGATGAAGTATCGAAAACCATTATCATTATTCTTTTGTTTGATCCTTGTGCAGCGGTTATGACTTCAATTTCAACTACCCACGCATTTATATGTCGTATATGTATAACATAGTTACCACAACTCCATCAATTTGTGTGTTACTGTTATGGTTTTTATCCCATTTAAAGCCGATAGATAAAATGGCTAACTTTAAACAATCATCATCATCATCGTCGTCGTCGTCGTCGTCATCATCATCATCATCGTCATCATCATCATCATCATCATCATCATCATCATCATCATCATCATCATTCTTTTCTCGTCCGTTGTAGGACATGAACCTTCCCCAGGATTCGGTAGACCTCACTATCATCGCGGAGCCAATACTTTCTGAAATAGTCTAGTTCGTCTCACCCTCTGATATTCTGCCGGCGTCGGTTACGCATGTGATTTCTGGGGATCCATTGTGTGAGTTGTGATGTCCATCGGTTGACTGCCATTCTCGCAACATGACCAGCCCATGGCCATTTGAGTTTCTATGATGCCTCGGGTTCAGTCTTTCATAAAAGTTGAGAGCAGTAGAGTATTGATATATAGTAATAGACAGAGCAAATGCACAATCTCTGAATCGATATTGACGGCTTCTAAACACTTAGCGCGGGGCCCTTGAAGTGCAGAGCCCGTAGCATTCACTACTTTTACTACACAGTCAATCGAGGCACAGAAGGCCGGCAGTGAGAACAGTGCAGGGTAAAAAATTGCCAAAATCAGTGAGAAATCCCCTAAACAATGTTGGCCATTTTAATACCTAACATGACTACCAAGTGGCTGAATCATTGCTAAAAATTACTGAAGAACAGCGCACCTAATTACGTTAAAAATTGCGCTAAATGTTGTGTTTTCGTCCAGCCCAAATAAAAAAACGCGCTATATTTAGTGCAATAAGCGCTAAATTGGCAACATAGAATTGTGTATCTCGAGCCGAGTCATCAATGAATGGAAAGGTTGGAAGAGATTAGTTCAAATATTTGTTTTTCAATGAGTTTTTACTTCTGTTCTACTGTTCGAACTGCAAGTGGTGACTCCGTTGTGCAACAGGACATTCTTGTACATATAACTAATATACGATGCAGATGAAAGACTCGCAGCTTTTAAACAGACATATCTAAACAAGCGGAGAAAGAGGAGGGAGGGAGTGGGGAGTGAGGAGGTAGATAGATAAAAGTAAGCAGGGGGGACGGGAGGGGGGGGGCAGGGTACTTGTGTCCATTCGTCGAAATTCTTTCTCAGTCGTGTGTGGGCGACTCGTTTCTCCCAGGGATCGGTTGGTCTTTGTCCAGTATGTGCGTGTGTATGTGTGTGTGCATCTACGTCTGCGTCCGGATACGTGTGTATGTGTGTGTGTGTGTGGGTGTGTGGGTGTATACATGTGTGTATGCGTGCACGCATGTCATTGTGAGCGTGTGTTTTACTGCTGTGTTGGTGTGTGACTTCGTGTGTGTATATATGTGTGTGTATGGTGCGCACTCTATTTCATGTGGTAGATTCTAAATCGGATAAAATAATGATTATCTATCTATCTATCTATCTATCTCTCTATCTCAGTTTTTAATATCTATCTTTCTATCTATCTATCTATCCCAGTTTTAAAAATCTATCCATCTATCTATCTATCTATCTATCTATCTATCTATCTATCTATCTATCTATCTATCTATCCCTATCGGTTCATATCTATCTATCTATCTATCTATCTATCTATCTATCTATCTATCTATCTATCCCTATCGGTTCATATCTATCTGTCTATCAATCTATCTATCTATCTATCTATCTATCTATCTATCTATCTATCTATCTATCTATCTATCTATCTATCTATCCCTATCGGTTCATATCTATCTATCTATCTATCTATCTATCTATCTATCTATCTATCTATCTATCTATCTATCTCATTCTCACATCTATCTATCCATCCATCCATCCATCCATCTATCTATCTATCTATCTATCTATGTATCTATGTATCTATCTATCTATCTATCTATCTCAGTTTTTAATATCTATCTATCCCAGTCTTTTCATATCTCTCTTTCTATCTATCTATCTATCTATCTATCCCAGTTTTTAGAATCTATCTATCTATCTATCTATCTATCTCATTCTCATATCTATCTATCTATCTATCTATCTATCTATCTATCTATCTATCTATCTATCTATCCCTATCGGTTCATATCTATCTATCTATCTATCTATCTATCTATCTCATTCTCATATCTATCCATCCATCCATCCATCCATCCATCCATCCATCTATCTATCTATCTATGTCCATAGGTAATCGGATACCAGAGTGCATCTGATCTTCACTACAATGTCTGCCTCCTACGATGGTGTTTTCTCAACTCCATTTATTTGCATATTTCTGTGGACCTTTTGCATCCTGTTCCCAAGTGCAGATCAGGACACTCATGCCTTATGGATGGAACGGTCAACCAGAAAGGCCACAGGACAGAAGAAAATCCAATGACAACAAAGGTCAAATACTGTCACTGAATATTCCATACTTGGACGCATCACTCAACAAATGTATTTCTTAAAAGCAACAAGACATTATCAGTCAGCTAACCTTAATATTTATAATTTATATATAACTTTTAGGCATCAAACTGTCGACAAATCTTATATTAACATAGAACTACTCTTTACAAAACTCTTACGTCTGCGATACAAGAAAAAAAAAATACTACCTCGGTCGTATAATCGTAGTTTCATATCGTATATCAAATTTAAATACAAATGCAACAACTATTGTGGTGTAAGGGTAGTATAACTTTGAAATTGATCACGTGAATTTCTTAGTAAGTAAACCAGTACGGATGACCACGATATATGGTTGCCATAGTAACAGGAATGACTGCAATGTCATGTGTCCCGTTTAGAGAATAATTACGAAATGTGATAATCATATCTTCATCAGCTGGTCGACATTATGACGAAATCTTTCTTGTTAAAATTAAGAGAAAAAGAGCTGTTGTTATTAATCCTCTAATTAATAAAAGTTTCTATTAATATTGCGGGTTATTGTGCAGTAGATGACTTAGTTGTGATAATGACTCACCCAGACCGACAATAATAATTCATTACAGCGTGTTGGATGTTTCAGCTCTAGAGACTCTGGTCAAAACAAAAGTCCCCCCACACCACGGCTCGTGGGGCTCACAAGGGCCCGTCACTTAGTAGTCACTGGTCAGATTATTTCGGTTACGCATAGTGACCAGACAGTGTTGTTGACTCAAAAGATATTTTCGCGCTAATTTGACTGTCAAACGGCGCTGGCTGAATTAAAAAGAACTAAATAGCCCTAAAACGCCAAAAATGGCTAAAACGCGCAAAAAAGTGGTAAAAAAATTGTCAAAATCACGCCTAAAACGTTCAAGCACGCTCAGGCTAACTTGGCGCTTTTAAGCACTGCCAAAACAAGAAACGTAGTGGATTTAGCGCGAAAAGCGCTGAATTGGCAACACCGTGACCAGATGCATTGAGAGATATGTTTCGATTACACTTTACCTGTCAATTTTTGTGTCATCAGGGCCGGTCAGCCCCGAGCCTTTATAGACCCTTTAGCAGAATTCGATTTGGGGGCCAACTTTACTGCCTCATGCGGGCCTTCATCGCTTTCGAAACCATCTGGTGACAACGACGGAGCCCTAGGCAGCCGCTTATTTCACTTATGCATCCGGTCATCTGTGTGTGTCGGCTTATGACAAGTGAAGTGTGTGTCTTTCCTATTTACAAGTTGTCCTAAGTGGCAAATACTGTATGATGATCAATTTACTTAGTTACTTAGCAGTAGTAAAAACTGGAAATAGTATACTCACACGACATACTAGTGTGCCTCATGGCGCCATGGTTAGCAAAGTTGTTTCGAAAACCAGTTTGCTATCAGACTGAGTTCGATCCTCATGAAAAGCCCACCTATAGACGTACGAGCAACGGTAGGGAGGCAAAATCGAATAAAATTTCGGCCTAATCGAGCCCTTTGCTTCCCCTTGAACAAAGAGTTTCCATACGCTAAGGACCTTTCAAGTGACGAATCATTTATCACTAGGGTCCCTGGGTTGAAGTTAACATCCTCTGTCCCCTTCCATCATTGAACAGAAAGAAAAATGACGTTAAATAACTTATATTGTTGCACCTTATATAATGTACTACATGTTTCAGTACGAAGTCCTGAAAGCGTTACTTCTAAATGTTTATATGTTTGGAGCCTAATTTAGAAAACTAAAAAGTATACGTAATTATTTTAGCCACGAAACACTAGGGTGAATAAGTCCGTAGCCTGACACGTAGTTATTACCTGAATTCTGACCGGGAATTCTCACTACACATTCACTAATGTTCGATCTACGTGACTAATGTTCACCACTGAATTAAGTGCATTGACAAAGTAGGAGACAATGTTGAAAAGTAAATATCAGCTTTATTAAAATGAATGTTTTTCTTTTTCATCATTGCCCTGCAGGCTTTCCGATGTACCTTGTACAATACATAAAGAATTCATAAAAAATAAAACGTACTTTAACTTGGAATAACTTCTAAAATCACTTCGAAAATGTATGGCTAATATCGTCAAATACACAATCGAATTGTAACTAATTATTTCAGTTTCACAGAAATCAAAATAATAACTATAGTTGGTAAAAAATGATTTACTTCAGCTAGCGAAGTTAGAAGGTGAACCATAATTATTCGTCTATACCACGCACTCACCGATTACACGCACTTCTAAATATAGACTCGAAATCCCGAAAAAAAATTTTTTTCTGTGTATAGCACGCATTGACCTTTTAGAATAAGTTGCAGCTAAATTTAACCTTTGACTAACTTACCCGGGTCGTATAGATTGAAAACGATTTTTTTCACATAACACGCACGTTTTGAAAAAAGAGGGATAACATTTAGTTCTCGCGTATAACACGCACCCGTAATTTTTTTGTGTACTACACGCACCTGTAATTTTTCGGTTAAAAAACAGGAAAAGTGCAATTATACGTGTCTGGCTGTCCTTTTGTCAGTCTGTCAATCTGTCGGTCTGTTTATCCTCATTATATGTCCAATCAGTGAATTTCAATGGACTAAGCAAGCAGTGTGTGATTTTTGAATATGGGGGCAGACCTAGGAATTTCTAAAGATACCACCCCAGCATGGTAAGTATTTGTTAACCATAGTTAGTAGAAAAAGAGAAGTGATTGTCACGAATAAATTGTCGTATATGTCAGACTATCAGACTGTAACTCATTCAAAACACCATCACTGTCCATATCGAACTACGTTTGACGGGGCCCAGGCCGTAATACTTGCGCATCGGATGCAGTGTAACATTTGTATAGTTTCTTTCGTTAAATAAATTGTCTGTCTCGCAAGAAAATATAAACGAATGATTTAGCAGACGACATAGTTATCACTGGCGGATTAACCCATTTAGATGAGTCGGCTTAAACCTAAGGGCCTGGAAGTGACGGGCCCCTGAGAGCAGAACAAAAAAAATGGTTTAATTGGAAATAAAAAAAAATGGTCTCAGTAATCGGTGCTTTTGCACATAATTTTTTTTTTATATCCAGAGTATACTATTTTGATTTCTAAATAAGGTTCCGAAAAAACATATTATAAAAACTCAGCCCAGGGGGCCCGGATGGTAAATAAATCCTCTGCAGACGATATCCTAAGCGGTTGTTTATAAATCATAATTATCCACCAGTTGTAATAATACACACTCATACATTAATGAAAAGGCTGAAAAATACATACAACTACTACGTGTTATGCGACCTGCGCACAGCAAAAATGCAAAGAATAACAAGTGCGCGATCAGTGATTGGTCGAGAGAAATTCCACACATTGTTAACGTTTTGTTAAGTGCTTCTTGATTGGTCGAGAGAGATGAGTCGCTTCTCCACGTGACCCTTTCAGCAATTGCTTTATAGTGAGCCGATCACTGCCTTGGTAGGAGCTACCGGGGAGAGGTGTAGAGGATTTCTTTCCAACTGGATACCCAATACACACGCATACACTCACACACACTCATATATATGCGTGTATATGTATGCGTATGTATAATTTCTAGCGATGTATGGTCAACATTACAAAGTAAAACTTTAGACTGTCGTCAGGAAAAAGGAAGAACGCACGTCGGTTTTATAAACAACTAAAAAGATTCGGGATAAAATATTTTACTCTGAATTACCGGGAAAAAACACCGAAATTTTCTTGAAAAAAGATTTGATCAGAAAAAAAAAAAAAAAAAAAGAAAAAGACGAGAGTAGAAATTTTAAAATATTTTTCTCCTTTACTCCCGCTTCTTTCATTTTTTTTTTAACTGTGAAAAAAAAAAAAAAATCCCCCTAAATTCTTCTTGCTTTTTTTCACCTTGTTTTATTAGCCATCCCAACATTCTTGTCTCTCTCTCTCTCTCTCTGCCTCTTCCCTATCTCCCTCTCTCTCTCCCACTTGGTTTATCTATCTTATCTATCTACCGACCCAATAGTTATTTACCTGCCAGTATAGATTGAAGAATAAATGACCAACTCCGATTAAATCATTTCTTGTGGAAGTCTTCGTTCTCCCATGCCTATCAGAATGGATGTGTTACCTAGCGGAAGCATTTTTCGCGAACTCCAGGTTGTGCACGATACCGGCTACTTCTCGGCGCAACCCTCACTTGAGGACCGATGGCAACAGGTAGGGATTTCATTTATTCCTTTCTTATTAATTGTCATTTAAAAAAAAAAAGAAGAAAGAACAGTCCTTTAAACATCCTGGCATGGTTGGCTCCAGGGTACATGGCACCCTGGGCTAGTTGAACTTACTTACTTTTTAATGTGTCTTTATCTATTGATGTTTTACGTTGAGAGAGATAAATATGAAGGAATAAAAAGTTTATTAAAATAATCGGGTAAATTTACTCTGCCAATTATTTCTCTTACTTTCACCGCAACAGAGAATATTTAACTATAAGATATTCTTGGAAAAATCTGACTTCACATCAGAGAAATTTTATAATTTTTACTGTTTTCCAAATTTTCCATTCGTGTTTGGAAAGTTCTACTACAGTCTATGACACATGAAAAAGTGCCCCTAGTGCTTGGCGCCCAGGCTGCTACTTGTGTTGCCGGCACCTTGCAGTGCTTTAATTCTGTGTCCGCTTTGATGCGCGTACTACCAACCCCAAAAGTGAACACAGTCTTCCCTTTGTTATGAATTCATTTCTTCATATTTTTATAACATCGCTTAAAAGAATTCCTTTTTGGGGGGATGGTTGATTTTTAAACCATCGTTTTAGAATTTGGAAAAAAAATCAATCTTGCTTATTCGAAAGACGTTTTGAAAATAAAGACATTCTACAATTTTAACGCTTTGGCAATGATTAAGAACAATCAAAGAAATATAGAATGAAAGGAAGAAATTCATAACAAGGGGAAGAGAATTCACGTACTCAGTTTGGTGTTAGTAGTTCGCACGTTAACGCGGACCACAGAATCGAAGTAGTGTTAACATATTTGCATTACGATCGTTTAAAATGCTACTAATGCAGTACACGGGTATTACTACATCTGTCAAGTACTAAGACCGCTGACTGTGGTCGGTAGATTGTCAAATGAGACGTCAAGTTTGTATATGAAGTTTTTACATAGATTTTCATACTACAATAACCATAACTTAATGTCAATAACATTCAGGTCCGGCCTCTAGCCAATTCCACCTACTGCTCCCAACTGGGCCCCGCACTTGAGGGAGCACCGTGCTAGCGTAATCTACACTAGTCTTATCAAGCATACACAGCAACATATTGCAACATACACTCAATACCACAATGCGGGGCTTACAGACAACAAAAATGACTTGAATTTTCTTCGGAATTTTAAAAAAGTCAGTCGTGTTTGCTCATTCTGTTCATGTAAAATTGAATGTTCTTTCTATTTTCTCTGAATTAAATCATGTTATTTAACGATAGAACAACATAGAAATATTATTCCTCTGACATTTTTAAGCGCTCGTTTTTGAATTTTTTTCTATTCTACTATAGAGTTATAAAGTCTGGTATAAACTTTATTTATATCACTAAGATTCTACAGACGTTGGCTATGAACCAGTGGTCCTGCAAAAGATGTTTCCAATAATTGGTCCCTCCGCTCCTAAGGCCGACCTTGACACACATACTTACATACACTTGGGGAATAATCGGAAATGCAAATATATTTGCAACTCAGGAACTCGGTAAATAGAAAATAATAACACATACATACACACACACACACACACACATATATATATATATATATATATATATATATATATAGTGTGTGTGGTACCTATGTAGCACAAATCAAGAGATGCAGTACAATATGAAATAAAGCAATAGTTGATGTATGATGTATCATTCGCCTGAAGAAGCCCAAATAGGGCAGAAACACAAACGTGTTAATGTAGCGAATCTTCATCCAATATATATATATATATATATATATATATATATATATATATATATATATATATATTATGTGTGTGTGCATAACAAAGGTAGGTAACGCCGTAAATATACATGCAAGTTATAACTAAAGACAGGAAATGTGTTAATATTTCGATGTTTTTTTCGACATCCTCTTCGCCACAGGGCAGTATATAAATTGATGTAATTTGTGCTGTTCGTTCATAAGATTAGGGAATGAAGTGAATTGAACAAATGAAATGAAAATTATATTTCAAGGCAGCGGAATGAAATGATGCATATCGGTTTGACAGATCTATCTATCTATCTATCTATCTATCATTATTAGTCTGTTAGCGTCCGTCGTTTGACATAGACCTTCCTCAAGATTCGCCAGACCTCTCTATCATGGGCATCGCAGAGCCAGTACTTTCTAAATTTATCTAGCTCGTCACGCCATCTTAGTGTCTGTCGACCATAGCCTCTCACCTGATCTCTGGGGATCCTCGTTGTGAGTCATGATGTCCGACGGTTATCAGCCATTCTTGCAACATACCCAGTCCATTGCCATTTGAGTTTTTTTACCAGTTTCTACGATGTCCCGGACTCCAATCTTTTCTTTAATATTCTGCGTTCTCTTATGATCTCTCCATGTGCACGTTGTATGGTTCTCAATTTGAGGGTCAATCTTTTGGTTAGGTTCCATGTTTCTGCTCTATAGATGACCCTCGGGAGGATGCATTGGTTGTACACCCTTCTTTTTAGGACAAGTGGGATTTTCTTGTTCTTAGAAGTTGAGCTTGCTCTACCTAAATCTTGCCGTCTTAGAGTGAATCTTCGCTTTATTTCTCCTTCTGATGATGACTTCATAGAATTCTTCACAACCTGCCTTGAGATGATCTTTCGAAACTATCTGATGTTCAATTCTGCTTTGGTGAAAAATAACTTATGTTATGTACCCTGACCGCGTAATCTTATGTTAATGTGTTTTCTATTTTCGACTGTGCCTTAAAAAGAAAAAAAAAAGACCCCTTCGGGGACTGCTTCACACATCGTCACCTGGCACACTCATCTTCAAAGACGAAGTGCCAAGAAAAAAAAAGTTGTGATAGGCTTCAGAATTATTTTTCTTTTTGTATTTGTTTATGTTGAAGAAATCTCGTTAGTGGTACTCGGGGCCAAATTTTAACATTGATGGAGCCCATTAATACAAAACATTTTTGGGTCCCTCCAATTTTATATTCAGCTATTTGCTCTTAATAAATCGAAACAGAAATGGAATAATTCATAAAATCATAATGTTTGATTTAACGTCAAGTCTAACACGGATCATAAATCTATCTTTATGTAACATTCGGTAAATCTTCAAACAAATTTAGACACGAAATTTTACTTTTTTTAGTCACAAAAATAAAAATAAATGAAAAGATGTGTTGGAGGGGCCTCATAAGTTTTCAAGATCTTTTTGCGCTGCTTTAAGGATGACCCTGATCATGTATTATTTGTATTAATTTATCTTTAATTAGATCGGAAGTCGATAGTTCTCTGAATGCCAAAAATTTTTTTGTTCAGACCAAATTTGAATCGTTTCATAGTGTCTATAAGAAACTCCTTTTTTACGTCACACAACGTTATAGTCTTTTTAGGTCAATTTTTTTGATAAGAAATAGAAAGTACAGGAAAAGAAGAAAGTTTAATATACTGTGTTTATAATCAATGTATACACTTATATATATATATATATATATATATATATATATATGTATATTTCATTAATTACATTTTGTTTTAGACGATATTTTTCGTTTTATTTTTGATGCAATGATTTTTTTTTCCGGACGATTTAGCCGGGGATCGACTTGGAAACTCAATGGGGAAACAAATAGTTTCATTACAGTGACAAATGTTGACAAATGCCGTCAAAAATAGTATATATAACGTCGCAGGTTTTGAAGAGAGTCTTCTCTGTACTTTTCCTCGTTCCTATTGCAATCATCGGACATTCTTGCATAATACTTTTGTTCGTTCTTATATTCAATAATGTATTCACATAAGAAGCAATCGTGTCGTCGTATGTTTGCATTGGCAATTCGTAATACACATTTTATCTTAACCTTGTCAAGCAAAGTGGGTTGTAAGTTGTAAGTGACACTTTTTTTTTTTTAGCCGAAAGGAAGGTGTTGGGGTTTTCGTTTTGACGTTTTAAATGTCATCCATGTGTTGCATGTTGATCTAGGCCGGCTGTCAGAGTAATTTCCCAAAAGATTTCTTTCTTTTTGAAACTAAAGAGTAATAATCGCCAAGGGGCGCTTCACTGTGGGACAGCACTGGTTCTACTAAGTCTCAAAACTAGCATATACTTTAGTCTCCTCAATTTCGAGGGCCCCGCGCTAAATGCTCCAAAGTTTCGATTCAGTGATTCTGTACTCGGTCTTAAACAGTACTATATTTCTCTCAACTGAGTGTTTGAAATTAGGGATGTCACTAATTTTCACCTTTAATTTGAGTCATCATTTTAATACTACTTGATGGAGGTGTAATGTCAATGTGATACATTTGCGACCCATAAATCTGAAAATATTTGAAACTGAAGTCATAGCCAATTCACAAAGATCAAACCGAAAATAAACTGTTACTGAAATGTTGGATCTATTTGTCTTGCTATCTGGCTGTATTGCCAATGAAAATGATTGTTTTGTAAGCAAAAAAATGAATGTGTTTCAATATTGATGTGTGTTTCCTTAGTTTAGGGCCCCTTTATAACATATGTTACAGGTCCCACAATAGCTTAATCTGGATAATGTTTAACGAGCTTACTAGTCTAGCAGGTCATTTTGTGTGATAGTGAATCCGATCCTTACTTGGTATCCCGCACGTACGGCCTTGTACCAGACTAAGCTAACATGAGTAATTAAATTAAACACCTTAGCTTAGTCATAAGCACAGTCTTATGAAGTCACGCTGAGAGTACCGCTTCAAGCGTGACCACTGAAGGTAAGCAGCGTATCGTGTGGTTGATATGGGTGACCGCTTCGTTGAACACCAGGTATTGTAAGGAGCTGCAGCCTTGTGTCAGACTAAGTAGACCTTGGTTAATAACGAGAGTAAGTAATAACCACCATCGACCCATTCATTACTGGTGTTTTTATATCGTAACAAGAAGAATCTTTTCCTAATTTAGGGAATAAAACTCTTCACTGTTTGCCTTTCCTGTCGTATTATACCAAACTGATGTAAAAAAAAAATAGCATTTCTGTCGTGATTTGAGATCACGACATAGTGGTTGCTTGGAGACTCACATACCGACTGAGCCAAACGAACAGGTCTTGAAAAAATGATTTTATAGATACACCGATCTGCTAAAGCTTTTCTTTGATATTATCACGTTATAGGTTTTCAATGCCAAGAGGAATGTTTCTATAATTCCATAAAATCATGTTGTTAATGATAATGACAATGATAATAATAATATGAGAGGTATCTGATTGTCTGTCATGCTATAAAAAGCACCTAAACATGGACAGAGCCCAATCAATTTTAGCATGCATACTCAGTAGACATCGAGGATGGTTTTAAATTGAAAAGTTGTGCACAATTTTTTTGTAAACGGGTTTTCGATGTGACTTTCTATTTAGAAAGTATCTATGATGTCAAATCAGAACCTTTCTTTCCGTCTGTAGATCTTATTTACATCTCATTTTATATGTTCATATATAATTCATGAAAGGGTCAAAGCGCCCCCCCCCTATTAGGGATGAAAAGTGAAAAGCCCTGTGTAGGGCTATTTCAAAATATCACCGTGCTCCAAATGTAGGGGATCATAAGCTTTATAAATAGTTGTTCATCTTCTGCATTCCTACTAACATCATGCAATGACAACTTTCATTTAATGATGGAGGGGCCCCTCTAGGAGCCAAGCCTTCTGGGTCCCTAAATCTTTAGCTACACCTGAGTGAAGACGAAATGTTTTTTTTTCTTTTTACATTTCTGATTGTTTTAGCATTATTTTTTTTATCATTGAATATTTTACCCACCATAGACAGATATTCAGCTAGTATATATACACGGCCCTAAAATGATAGAATGAAACTATATATTAAGATCATAGCTCAAGGGGAGGTGATGTGTGATCAACAGTGCTGGGTTATGTTGATATAACTGTTTTGTTTTTAAATCCTCAAAACGGTTACATGGTAAAGAACTGATGACCCCCCCCCACCAACAAGAATTATTCACCCATAGTACTATCATATCTACTTCTGTATAAAACATGAAACTCATTGAAAAACTTGCATAAATTACATTAACAGATATATAATAGGAAACAGTTAACTGAATTTTTTGTATATTTAGTGTTTGGAGTTATGAAGCTCTCTTGACTATGTAAATATAAATATCAATTGTGTTTTTATAAGAAAATATCGAGCACTATTCGTGCATAATGAACAACTCACGGCATATACATATATATAATATATATATATATATATATATATATATATATATATATATATATAATGTAAATCGCTCCACATTTTTATATGCATTAGTTGATTTGATTTTTCATGAACTTTGAACTGTTACAGTGAAGAAAGATTGAAATAAATCTCATCGAAAAAAATATTTAAGTTCGAAAAAGTTGTTTATTGTCATGTTTAACCGATGTAAAAAAAGTATTACGCTCATGCACACACACACACACACACACACACACACACACACACACACTCCCTCTTTCTCTCTCTGTCTCTCACTCACTCACTCACCCCTCTCTCTCTAACGCAAACGCACAAATGACAAGTGCTATTTATCAAATTCTGATCGCCTGACACGATTTCTAGATGTCATTTGGAAACTGTCAACCGAATAGAACATCAACATAGGTTTCTTCGGTTTTCAAATGGGTTTGGCTGGGTATAAACGAATGTGTGTATATGCCACGTGTACAGGCCGCATCAACAGAGCAAGAGGGCTGAAACTTCGAGCATTACTTCTTTTTTAAAATCCCGCCTCCAAGTCGTTCAATTTACTATGTATCTTCATGTTACATTGGTCACTCAATTCGTGTCAGGCAATGTTCACACTTGTTTGAAAATTTGGACTTAAAAAAAAAAATGATCACTGCCCAACATAATGCGAAGGATTACTCCTTCATTGATCACTCTTTTTAACAATTTTCCAAGTGATCTCTCTCGTCATGGCATACTATCAAAAAGACGTTGGTCCCGTGACGGTTTCTACTGATTGACTAACCAGGCCTATTGTACAGTTTTTAGTTTCGTTTTTGCTCACTATCTCCTCTGCCAACTTCTCAGCCGCATATACACACCTACTACCCGATAATTCCTGAGTTATTTGAACGGTGCTCGCAAGCCGAATAGCATGGACTTTTGCTGCTACCTAGTTTCCGCTGTATCTAAGCGGTCAGTTTAGCTACATTGCAAACTAACGCTCCCACTAAAACTTCTTGGAGTGGGGCAGTAAGAAAAGAATTTTTTTCTAGACCTATCAGGGAATGAATGTTTGAATTTCTAGCCTTCTTGTTACATTGCAACTTGTGAGCGTAATATGTAATAGACAGCCAGCCTAGCCGGAACAACTTGGGGGAAAAAAAAAAAAAAATCTTCGTTGACAGTTTTGGTTGACGGTTTCTAATACATGTGCCTACTACATTTCCACTACTTTGACTAGTGCTACTATTCTTACTTATCGCTACTACAACCTACAACGTAGCTGAATTGAAAAAAAAAGAGAAAAAATAAACGTTGTCACTACTAAAGCAGTAGTACTACTAATGAAACCTCACAAATTCATTGCTACCAACTTTTAGTTAGTTCGTCCTTTTCACTTTCTTTTTCTTTACCAAGTGTGACTAATTTTTATTTATTTTTTTTACTTTCTTTTGTACAAGTTATGGTTATTATCTAGTATTTTATTCAGCACTTTTCGTGTCGGAATAAAATTTCTCTTCAGCCTTTTTTTTTTGTCATTATCTTCCTCTTGTAATGTCATATCAACAACAACAAAAAGGTAACTAGTCCCATTCATAGGAACAGCTGTCTCCACTCTGTAGTCTAGCGGCCCCAGATTCGTCATGATTACTAATTTGTTGACTATAATTTAGAGGAGAGACCTATTTATTTCCGTTGTTTTATATTTTAGTGTTTTTTTTTGTTTTGTTTTAAGTAATTATACAATTGTGTTATCATTTATTGCCTGTGTCACTTCTGTTGCTTTGAGAAGACAAGCTTCTCTAACTTTTAAACTTTTAAACAAAAAAGGATTTATTTTATTTTCTACAAAGGTTTTTTTTTGCCACTTCTACACAAATAACACGGAAACAGACACTGAGGCTCTGGCGTTCGCTTTTACAGATACCTCCCCTGAATCATATCTATGTATGAACTGATTCTCATTCAGTTTTCCATGACTATGGCGTTAGGTATGTGCTCCCTGTCAAACTCCAGTCGAAACTTGAAGTTGTCTCCGTTTCCTTTGTGTAATAAAACGAGCAGAACAAAATTTATGGCAATAAATATTAACTTTCTCCTAACGTGATCTGAAATTACGACCAACTGATTGGTAGTCGTGTCCCTTGCCGACAGTGCTAAATTGACTAGTCCGTCATGTCAACCATAATTCATGGTAGAAATACTGAAAGTTTTTTTTTTCGTTATTTCGTGATAAATAAACAAAAATATTATCATTTTCTTATTCATTCTACATAGCAAAATAAAAAAAGTTACTGTAATCATCTTCAGTTGGAATAGGAGTTAGGGGTAGAGTTTTACCCCGCAGCAGCCTGGCTTGTTCATGATTAATGTTGCTTTTACAACTTACTAAGAGAGGAAGTTTTAAATTTGACGTTTTTCCAATCGAATTTCTTTTATTACTGTAAATGTTTCTTCTACTTCTAACTCTTACTTGGAGGGGACCAAAACGCCCGACTCTGACTACTGCTTTTACTTCCTTTGAATTGAGAAAAAAAAAGCCATAAAATTTCACAGTTTTGCCCAACGATGACGATGACGAGTGCATTGATATGTCGTATTAATACGTGTCGAATGCACCTATGCACACACGACTAAAAATGGTTCATGTTTCGTTTAATGTGAGAGAATATCTCGGCCTGTCTTTCTTTAAAGATACGATTATGCGTACATTACCACATGTATGCTATCTGTCTGTCTCTCTGTGTCTATCTCTGTCTATCTCTCTCGCAATCACACATACACACACGCACACACAGGGTTTCTGGGAGAGGGATACATCGCACCGAGGCCTGGAGTAACGAGTGGGGCCAGAGTGTTTCATGGGGAGAGCAGCGTTATCAAAACGTTCAAGTCAAAACGATATACGGTATCCATTATTGATATAGGTTGACTATCGTTAGTGACCGGCGAGTGAACATAGTATGGTGTGCTAAAAGGGTTATCGCAAATGAAAAGAGAGATGACCAGAGGATGACGGTGTTTGTGCTGTGTGAGAACAGAACATCATAAAATTCATCCCTCGGAGTACTATGCTCTCACACACATTACCAGAGTACCCGTAAATAATGACGGCATCACTTACGTGCAGATCGACATTGGACTTAGTACGAGTACATCCGTATACGCGCTTGTTCTTGAACTAATTCATTTCATTGTGTGTGTGTTTCCTTAAATGAATTTTTGTCAAAAACGTAAACACAGCCTTAATCTGCTCACAAATCCTCTGTTAGTAAATAAAAGTATTTTTTTACGACCAACTTTATGCTATTTTTTCAGTTACTTACAACCAAAATTGAAATATCATGAAAGATATTTGATAATTACAATACGTTTTAAAAGAGCGTGAAAAATAGTACGTGAGAGTTGCTATAATACATGTAAAAAACTGTAAGAAAGCATTTTCGCAGGCGATTTATTAGCATCATCAATTCGAGCCTCTCTGGAAGCCTCGCTATATATATATATTTAGCCAGATTAAACTAACTTTTGTAAAGGTTTGTTGCATCTGTTGGTCACTGTCTCGTCTTAGTTGTTATTCGTGACTAAGTGAAACAGGTTCGTCCTATCTGGTATCACACTATATAGGGAACTGGAACTGTTGTGAGTGGAAGCTAAGGAAAGGCCCAAATACCCGTAGATGTTATCATAGACGTTCGCCTTGAGGGAGGACGGGGCATTTTTCCCTCCCCCTGGATCAGGCCTTCACATTGAGGCTGAGGGTTTTTAAAAAAATGTTTGAACATTATAGTCAATAAACGATAAAGGTGCAGGGAAATTGTTTTATGCAACCCCAACTCAATGTTCCTATATAAAAAGACAGTATCATATTCGACTGGTGCTCGCTGCATCGCATCAAGCCGGAATCAGACCGAGCGTCTGTCGACGGTCAAATGCATCATCTGACATCTGGATCATTACAGTGGGCCGGACTTGCTTACTCTAACAATGGTGGAACGTCTATAGTGTTTGACCCATTGTACCCCCCCCGGGAATATATGCTTCCCTCAACGAATATATTGCCCCCTTCCTCCTAGAAAAGTGACAGCGGGCGCCCATGAAAGCTGGCGTTGTCCAGTCTTTGTGTTTATAGTAAACACTTTCGATGTGATCCAAAGAATGATACAAGTACTATGAAAGGGAGCTTTTATCTTGGATTTTTTAATAACCTCGTCACAAGCTGTTGTGGGTTATCTATCACCCGCCCTCACCCGGGATGACCTTTAGTAAGCCCCTCCCCTTGACTTTACACTTCTGTGTTATGCCTCAGTGAATAATATTCAATCATGTTAACTTATATCGTCGTACAAAGTATTATGTTCTACATGTGTAATACGCAAAAGTAGTGGAACATCACCTGTAATACTACACGTGGATAATCGAACTGTTTTTGTTCACTGAACTGAACCCCTTATTTTGCTATCGATTCTTCTTTTCCGGGTCCCTAGGCTTGAAACTTCTCGACCCAATAGTCAATCCACCAAATTCGTTGTGGATAACGACTCGTAGTTCGTTTCGATTCGTGACTGAGAGAAATGAATTAAGTTTCATTGGCAGAAGTACATCGTCATCATTCACAATCAGTGAAGCGGAAAAAAACTAACTTGAAGATTCAATTCTATACAAACATTACACCATTCACTAATACTTCGTTGGAACTCATAAAACTCTCACGAAACTTGTAAAGATATCTTCCTTCTCAAGTTGTTGGCGACCATGGCTGATGGTGAGACCGTAAGTTGTAGTCCAGGTGGCGAAAGGGGCGTAACTGTGACTGGCAACTCTCAGTGCCCCAAAATTCAATTAGAAAAATCTGAATGTGTTGGGACTGGGGGTGGGGTCAGTACATTGTTTTGGCCTCGAGCCTCAGATATTTTAAGATGGTCCTCTGCTGGCATCTGTAGGTCAGGACGCAGGAGCGCTCCCTCCCCCAGGAGTGAGAAAAATCTTGATAATGTTGGAGCTGTAGCTTATCTGGCTTAGGGCTAAACCCGTCTGTGGCCAGTGAAAATCCGTGCCGGACATCTGCGTCTTGCTCGGTGGCCTGAACCAAGTGCAGATCCAGGGAGTGGACACAGATCCCCCACCCTACTCGGACAAAGCACAATTTGGGAAAAAAAATCGGATCAAGGAAAGTCCTTGTCGTTTTAACAACTGCGACTTGTTCTTTTGTTTGAGCCGGATTTGAAAGTCCAATAAACAGGATGTCAGAATAATCAGTAGAACAAATTGAAATATACTGGTAAAATCCGACACAGTCAAATAATTTGAGACATAATTCAACGGATCGGATAGTCCCTGAATAGAAACCGTCACGAGTGACTTACATCTTTTGGCAGCATGCCGTGTGAAGCGTGATGAATAAAAAGAAAAGAAGTAATCAGTGAATAAGTTGCTCCTCTCGCCATTTGTTGGGTAGTGATTACTAGAAAAGTCTAAAGTTTAAAAAAACAAAACCCAAAACATACTGGCACAAAGAGGGAATCAATTGAGCGTAAACTTACATCGCAAATTAACCCCCAACCCATTAAAAACCCAGTTTAGGGGAGTCAAAAAATTGAAAAGTTTTTCTAGACATGATAAGAAATAAATGTTGAAAATTTCAGCCTTTTAGCTGCTTTGGTATGGCCTGTACGCGTGATAGATAGATAGATAGATAGATGGATAGATACATACGTACACACACATATCTATGTAGCCATTCAACTTGAAAACCGAAAGAACCTATTTTGACAGTGGTTGACGGTTTTTAATTAAATTCTCGATTAACCCTCGAACTGTTGAGAGTGGTGAAGAGTAATAGCTATCCATTGCAAGATAAAAGCCCTCGTCCATTCTAGATAGGAACCCTGATTCGTAGATAGAGCTTGAGTTGGCACCAGTCATGATGAAACTGAAACTTCCGTCATTCGCAAAGGATTTTCTCTCTTCTTACGATGTATATCCGTCGAAGGAACTTGCCTCATAATTTATAGCCAATAGTCAAGCATTCTTTTATCCAATCATTCTGCCTTTTAATCAGTGCTAGATAAAGAAATTAGTTGAATAAGCTACAGCTTCTTCATCATCATCCTTTTAGCGCACGCCGCCGGACATAGACCTTTTCCCAAGATTTGCCATACCTCTCTCTTGTGAGCGTCGCGGAGCAAATTCTTTACGAACTAATCTAGCTTGTCTTGATTTTATTTTCTACCGGCCACAGTTTCGCATATGATCCCTGGGAATCCACATTGTATGTTGTGATGTCCAGCGGTGGTCAAACATTCTTGAAACATAATCACCCCATTCTCCTTTGAATTTTCTATTGGATTCTATAATATCCCTGCCCCTATTTTTTCCAATATATATATATATATATATATATATATATATATATATATATATATATATATATATTGTGAGGTCTCGTGATCTCTCCATGTGATGTCGAGTACGATTCTCGCCTGTGCTCGTTGCACAGTTCTTTGTTTGAGGATCAATTAGAGCCTCACAATCCGCTGGGGCCTCAAAAAAACTTGAAAGGCATATTTGTTTTCAAGTTTTGTAATATCTACCGCCATAATTTCCAACAAGGGACTCTCAAGCTTTATAGAAGCTTAGGGCCTCATTAAATCTAAATCTGGCTTTCCTTATTATATTTATTTTAGACTCTTTACATGTTTAATGTTTCTGTTTCTCCCCACTTCTACTAAATTCATCTCCTTTCTAGCGTAACAAAAACAAGGGATTCGTGCTATTATAAAAACAACTAACATTAAAAACGAAAATAAATTGAAACTCTCAAAATGAAACCAACAGAAATAGCTTGAAATAACAATAGAGGCAATAAACATAATAAAATAAACATAAAAGCAAAAACCAAAAAAACTGAAAGTAAATATGAAAATTGTATAAATAGTCTCCGTCAGCAGCAAGCCTTATAGTTGATGTTATCCGGGGGGGGGGGGGGTAAGTCATGGTTTCAACCCCCTCCTTCCCAGACTTACTCTCCTCCCAGGATATCTAGACTTTTGGTGATCTTCAGCACCATTACTATTCATCAGTCATCATGATTTTCCAATATTATTGAATGTGATGTGATGAGCCTGAAAATCTTTTGAAAACTTCTGGAGATATCGTGTGGACATTCATGAGCGTACAGCCAAATGGAAATATATCTCTCAATCGGAAATATTTCTGGATCTGCTCTCTCTTACTCCATTATATTCCCTCTCTCAAAATTCCATCAAAATTCATTGAGAACTTTCAGAGATATTGTGCAGGCAGGTAAATGTTTCTCTGTATTTGTATTTTTATTACTATTATTGAGTTCCATAAATTTTTGCAACTTGAATTAATGTGTACTTTAATGTTGAATACGTATTTTTTAATATAAAGTGTTTACGAGGATGCCTATGTAGGCATTCTTATTTAATAATACTAAAAAAAAAATCACTACTCTCTAGTTATGGTCTGCTGATCAGGCTCGACGATGCTCAACGACAGTGATTAAACTAGAACCGGTGCTTTGAGCGTGATTTGACCGTAAACTATTTATCATTATATTGCCAGGACAGGGGGTAGTTACAGGAGAACGAGTCTAATCAGGTGGGTTAAATTGCTTTTAAAAAGAAAAGAATTAACAAAATAGATTGATGGATGAAAATCAATTAGTGTTTGGATCGATATGTTTTTGAAAAGTAATGTTTGTGACTTTTAGAAATTTCTTTGATGGTCTTTGAAAAACTTTGGATACATACACACTGCTTGACAGAAAATGAATTCATCCTTTCACTCAAAGCAGCTTTTCATCAGCTGCCAGTGGATTCAGTTAGAATAACAGTCACAGAAAATTGTCCATTTAAGCATTAATTTATATTGTAACCCTTCCCCCAATTTTCAAAAACCATCTTGCTAAAAACATTGTCATGCACAGAAGATTTCATGGTGTTATGTTGTATGCGTTTTGCGGTAGGCTGTCACATACAGACAGATGGATGGACATTTGGTGAATTATAACAAGGTGTGTTGCACTTATTCACTACTCTCTTTTGGAAGTGTGTCAGAGGATCGGTCGTCTGAAGTCGAGACTTACATAAAAGAGGTAGAGGCAGGGTTACACCCTTACATTCGTAGCAAAAGCCGGTGGGATTTGGTAATTTCCGAAGACACCCACTTGCAAAATATCTATCTTTTTTTTTATCTATCTATCTATCTACCTGAAAACTCGTTGTAGAGCGATGGCTAGCTAACTAGTCTGTTGCGCAATGATGATCAGATAAAAGGGATTGTCAGTGGTCAGGAATCAAGACGAATAATACCGATCTAACAATTCTCTTCAACGAATCATTAGATTTCTCTCATCATTTGAGGCGCATATTGCGTATTGCAAACGCCGAAATAGATATCTTTTATTCTTGATCAAATATTTACCTTTCCAAGCATAAATTTATCACCTGGCCTAGACAACGTAAGTAGAATGAACAATTAAAGAAAAAGGTGGGGTAGCTGCAGAAATCGAACCAGTGACCGATAGGGCATCCAATTCAACGTAGTATTGTTCTTACCATCGATCTAAACATGTTCAATTTCTGCAGCAGCCCCATTTTCTTAATTTTTTAAATTCTTTCCAAGTATAGATATATGAATATTCTTCTTAAAAAAATCGCATTTATCCTAGGACTCTGATAATGTACACGATTCCCGCGGTGCTAAGGCATTTGCATACTGGACAAATATGTTCCAGTCGTTGGTGTCCCTGGACATTTGTGTCGTTTTTTTATGTCCTGCATATTTATGTCCTTTTAGATGCATATTTCATATGAATTGTATTTTTTCAAATTTTTTATATCTTTGTGTCCTGAACATTTCCATACCGATACATATATAATCATATTAGATATAATTGTTTCTTAGGATTGTCCGTAGCATGCATATGTTTCAAGTGTGAACTTTTAAATCAATAAAATAACCCCACGATCCTTTTTTCAATTGATACATTTATTGATAAAAAGGTTTCATGGATATGTGAAATTATATCCAACATGAAATAAACACATATTGGTACGGAAATGTTATGGACACAAACAAAAGTTATAAAAAAAACAAACATTTCATTTAATAATAAATATACACATCATCACCATCATCAGTCTTTTATCGTCTGTCGTTTGATATAGACCTTCCCCAGGATTCGCCTGGTCTCTCTCTCATTGGTGTAGCAGAACCAATACTTTCTGAATTCGTTTAGTCTGTCTCTCTATCTTGTATCTTGCCGGCCTCAGTTACGCATGTGATTTCTGGGGATTCATATTGTGAGTCGTGATGTCCAACCTTGTGACATAACCAGTCCATTGCCATTCGAGCTTTCTAGTGACTTCTTTGATGTCTTGGACTCCTGTTTTCTCCCTGACATACTCTCCGTGTGAAGTTGAGCATGATTCTTTCATGTGCGCGTTGCATGGTTCTCAGCGTGGGGGTCAGTCTCTAGGTTAGGTTCCATGTTTCAGCTCCTCAAATGATTCTTCGCTTGATTTCTTCCTCTTTTGAGGATTTCATGGAGATTCGTTGTCCTAGATAGGTGCAGTGATCTTCTTTCTCCAGTTCTACGCTTTCAATTTTTGATCGTAATGACTTTATTTCCGATGTGATTGTTGCACGTGACCTTTGTTTTGCTGAAGTCCATGTGAAGGCCAACTTTTTTGCTTTCTTCTCTCAATTCATATCAGGACAGAAATATCCTGGAACGCCAATGACTGCGACACAGTTGTCCATATTGCAAATGCCCAAGTGTCGTTGAAATAGTGTAGACTAACCTACGATTGTTCTATTAAAAAGTTAATGGCGGTAAATATCACATACTTGGGTTGACATAGGGAGTCCGACATCTCCTCTGGATTGATACATTAGGAATAAGCAGATAGATGAAATGGCAAATTAATATTTGACATTTTCAAAACTAGTTATTTCTTCTTTTCTATCGAAGGAATCGATATTGAAATTGATTGGGAATGTCCCAGCCATTTGTTTATATCCCATCTGTGTAGAATTAAGTCATCGTGCTGGGACCAAGTTGAAAAGATGACAAATGACTTTTCAATGTCAAGCCTGCCACGAGTCACCTTTTGCATTACTAACTTAATGCAATGCAATAAGTGACCTGCTTGACATTCGAAATCCTAGAGTTTTTCTCAACTCTATTGACAGCTTAAAAAAAACGTGGGCAAACTTGATCCATACCGTTTTGGCTCACGTACAGGCCCCAATAGATAGATAGATAGATAGAACAGACTGAGTGAGTGAGATAGATTGATATGAATTAGATATGAACTAGATAGATATGAACAGATTGAGTTAGATAGATATGAACATATATATATATATATATATATATATATATATATATATATATATATATATATATATATATATATATATATATTTATATATAAACAGGCTTAGATAGACAGATTAACATTTAAATATAAACAGACTGTCAAAGATAGACATTCAATTGCATAATGGATATGCAGTACTACCCAAATGTTGGAGGAATTAGAGCAGTGTATGCGATCCAAAGTACTGCAGACTTTTGCCGCTACACCATGTGAGCAGTATCCTTTTTTGTGAGCCAGAGCGCTGACTTGCAAGAGGACTACTTCGAAGGAGGTGGTAGAAAGTAGGTGTGAGAATGAATACCTTTTTTCACGGCCAAATCCCCTGGACATTAGCGTAACACCTTGCACACTTGGCTTGAAGAGATATGTGGATTATTAAGTTGATATTGAATATTGATAATTATCGCGTGACAGTCCGTATTTTTTTTAATGCTTATTTCGATTAACTTATATGGATGAATTGAAGGAGGGCCGCCTCTAGGGCTCCTGGCGTCCCAGGCAAGCCGAACTACGGCACTTTTCCAACTATAGAATTATCTTATTTATTTATTTTTGCTTTAGAGTGAGAAAAATAAATGTATAGGAATAATTTAAGTAATTAGATTAAAACCAAAAATAATCCACTAGTCTTGATAAATGTTTCCACCATGAGACACGTGTTTGGTGTTTTCTCTCCCTAATCTCAAGAATATTCATAGTTACTATACTATACAGAAATTGATACATTAAATGATTTATAATTTAAATTCAATGCATCAATTAAATATGCTGGTCGTCGGTCATGAGAATTTCCATTGCTAATCGTTTCTCTGATTTTCATCTCCCCACGAAATATTCAGCTATCGGATATACCTGAAAGATCTGACTTCTTTAATTATTCATTTTCCCATTTCCATCTAGAAAGTCTTACAGTCTCAGATACATCACGGATACCCCGAACACTCGGCGCCGTAGGCGACTGCCTGTGTTGCTGGTAACAGGGCTTGTTGATAGTTTTCTTGTAATGATACTACATCCTTTTTCTATGGTTATTTCGATTGATAAACTTATTGATAGAGAGATGAGTCTGAATGGCTAAGAGGATAACAGTTTAATAGAATATGGTTGAGTGAAAATTAACTGCCGGTTTGAGATCCAGTGACAATTCGAACTTACTACTACTATTACTGCTAAGGCCAGAGTGCTCAAAAACCGGATGTCTTTTTACCTTAAACCCCATCGACCCCCAATACATTAAAATTATGTTTCAATTTTTCTAAATTGAAAATTCGGAGCCCCTCAAGATCGTGGGGGCCTAGGCAACTGCCTGGTGTGCCCATGCGATAAGACAGCCTCGACCGCAAATACAAGCAGATCAACCCGGATGCTAAATAAAATGTGACCAATTTTTCATTTCACAGACACTACGAGATGAACGGTTTGGTGAATATGTGTATGTACGTATTTATTTACGTACATACATTAAAGTTTAGTATAAATATTACTCATCTGCTTTTGTTGAAATAAACATATGTGTCCTTTTTATTCTTGGTGAGCTTAGTCATGTTTTTTGTTATCACGACCCAGAGCGGATTTCCATGACCAGCTGACATATCTAACTACTACTACTGCTGCTGCTGCTGCTGTTGGGTTGGATTAAGCTAGTGCAGACCTGCTGAATATGTCACAAACGGGTCCTGGGTTGAGAAAATGCACATGATTATCAAACCACAAACATATTTATTTGCATCGTAAAGTGATTAAATTATTCTTATTGGCTGCTCAGATAATACGACTAATGCGTCTGACATTTCAGCAATAGTATTACTGCGTTTTCGTTTTGTTTTTCGTACAGCGGCTAGGACTTCAGTTTAAAACGCATTCGTATTCGTGTCATATGCACTCTTCATTATCTCTAATTAAACTGTTTAGATAATAAGTTCAATTAAAACTGAAAACTAGCGAATATCGCTTGCCTTATTTACTCGGCAGTTACAGAGCAGGATCATTGGATCCGAATCGATAACTTGCAAGCAATTAGCACGGGGCCCATGAAATTGCGGGGCCCATAGCAAATGCCACTACATAATTAACCCATCACTACTACTACTACTACTACTACTTGCAGGCGTCATAATCGAAGTTAAGCAATCTTCTGCTAAGTCAAGTTAATAATTTATGGAAATCAATCGATTTAAATGACTTATCTTTCAAATGCTCATAATGTTTGTAGCAGGTCCATCTTTATCGTAGGCCTTTAAAATCCACTTGAAATGAGTGGTGGATCAACCATTAGGGTGGGTCAACTCAAACTTAGGGATTCAGAAGGGAGGGTGGACTGAGGGCAAAAAATAGTTGAATTTAGTGTACACAATAATATTTGGGATGACGTTTAAGTAATTTTGCATATTTTTTTCCAAATCTGGAATAATACAAATACTATTTCGTTCTTCGAAGAAGGCTTCCACCATACGAAGGTCAGGGAGAGCCTTACTGAAATTTAGACCGCGGGGGTAGATAATTCGTCATTAGTGGTATTAATTGTGATCAGGGTGACCATTTCCAAATTTTCAATAAGGAGGACACTTTAGACCTGCGGTTCTCAACCTGAGTTTTGCAAACCCCTGGAGGTCCATAGAGGTATTACTTAACTCGTGAGATCGTTGAATGGCTGACAATGCAAGGTAAATTATATGTTCTCTAGTCAGACCCCACCCCAAGGACAAATTAGTGTCCGACTCAAAGCGGCACCGGACTGAGGGCCGAGTGCTCAAAGGCTTGACTGTCCGGCGTAAAGCCGGACGTCTGGCCACCCTAATTGTAATAACAAAACAAAGCCCTGTATCATTTTTCTTCATTAGATGAAATATTGTAAGCCATTGTGATTAATCTTTGGCTACCATTCAACGATTGATAATGAGGGCCTAGATCGGCCGTTTTTTTTAAATTTTTATTTTTCATCTTTATCTGAGGAGTGGTGAGAGAATGGGATAAATAGAGAGTGATATCTTTTTTTTAGTGATTTGTTTACTTGCATGAAGCAACTATTGTTGACAACTTTCGGCGACATCAAAGACAGAGAAGACAATAATGAAAAACAACGTAAACCACATGAAAGAAATACGAAACAATACAAAAATAACAAAATAAAAAAGAAAAAAAAACTGAAATAAAAAAAAACTGAAATAAAATAAAATAATGAAACTAAACAGTAAACACAGAATAACCGGAAACAAAATAAAAAAAAAGATTAAAATAACATAAAAAAGTCAACATCTGGGCCGGAAAAAAAGTTCAACTCTTGAAAGAATTAATTTAAGTAATCGCTCTATACGTAGCTAACTATGGCACAATATTTCAATCTTTCAAGTATCGAGAACATTTCGAAATCCAGATCTTGCTAGAGCTCAAACGCCGACCTTGGATGGTGGGAAATACATAGCTATTTTAGTCTTGAAACAGGCCAACACGTTCTGCTTCCTTTCCTCAAAATTTACGTGCCTCGCTTCTATAGGATTAAGACTTGGATAGGTCCTAAGCTACACAAAGCTTGGAGGCGTCTTGTTTGAAAAAGGTCTCGAGCATTTTAAAAGTCAATAAACACCCCACCCCACAAAACAAATCTGAAATTTTCATAAGCCTCTTGCAGATTGTGAACCCCTAAGCTGTAGCTTGTTCAACTAATGCCTGAATCCGGCGCTGGTCAAATATCTCATTCTTTAAGAAGCTGACAGGTTTAAGCTTAAAAATTGACCGTTTGTCACACAACGGGCAAGAATTTCGAACTCCAAGTCCCTAAGTGTCAGCACGCTCAAATACTTTTTATTTCAATTTTTTGAGATGAAGGATTATCCTTATAATATATTGGTTTACCCTGACTAATGTCCGCATTTTAGTTGTTATGGTTACAATATTTTCTGGAGTCTGTCGTGGTCTGTAACCATTCAGTGAATTCCGAATTGGGCCTTTTTTTCCACAGGGGTAGGTTGGTCTTATTCCGTTTTTTCCTGGTCCCTGTGATGTCGCTTATACGCCTGAACTGGATTATATAATTTTTCTGCACTACCCGAACCAGGGACCGAGCTTGTGACCGTCAGATAATGAGCAAGATACGCTCAGCCAACGCTAGACCACTTGTGAAATGAAAGTTTTGCTCGGGATATTTGGCACTTTTGTTTTTTTGATCAGCTGTAATACCATACCAAGAACTACCCGCTGATATCTTTTTTAAAGATATCTCAGATCGAATGAAATAGATGATTGAATATTATTTATTTGTTATCTTTGGTGAATGGGGAATTTTGAAATCTCGGTGTTTTCTATGAAGTCAGCTCTATTATTTTATTCAGCCAAAAAGAACAGATACCACACTTTGTTCTTGGTGTTCGTCCAGAAAAGTTATCTTGTCGCAATCATCTCAGAAGATAAAAAATAAAGGGGTTTCTCTCTTTCCTATAACGATTTCACGACCGAATTAATTGTATAACAATTGCAGATCGAGGATTTTGCAAATATGAAGAATGATTGTCTAGAGCCATATTTGACCCATTACTCTCACTTTGATTGCCTCGGCTTAAACCCAAGTCTGGTAGTTCAAGGAACATTGTCCTTATCAATTGAATCGCAGCGTCTAACTCATAAATTCAAATAATTTGACGAATTATCATTTTAGTTGATGTTGACTAAGTAGGGTAGAGATCAATTCTCATCACGTTTGCAGAAAGCTGAGTCACAAAGTATGAATTGAACCAAATGAATGGAGCTCCTAGTGAAGAACAAGGTCACTGTCAAGCAGCTATTAGCTCACCAACCATTACTCTACTAGAGGTAGTGGGTACCAGGAAATGTAAAAATACCAATATCTACTAATAGTGGTACTATAGAGTTTAGTGGAGAATATCGGTCAGTCATCAAACTAATAACCGAAAATGGCTTTGAGGTTGTTAATTAAACGCAGTGGTCAAATAGGAAAGTGTCTGCGGGGTCACGTTTGAAAGACCCTTCTTGAGGGTCTCGACATTGACTACTACATTCAACTTGAAAACATTAAAGTGGACGTGACAGTAATTAATTTTCCTGAGAATAAATATCAAGACATAACACATTTATGTATAAATCTGAATTATCAGTAAACGGAAAATTTATATCCGACTGGGTGTAATGATCATCAAAGAAATGGTTACCGGCACCGATTTTAATTGGTAGCGTATCGGTGAAAAGATAGCGGAAGCAAAGATAACAGCTAAGTTTTGTTCTATAAATTTAGCTTCAGTTCGTTTTTTTTCCCCTCTCTAAAACCCTTAAAAATAGGCCTAGAGGGCTGAAATTTGAATATATTGTAGCTCAAATATAGAGTTTTAAATATAGTTTTTTTGTATAAACTATAAAGGCATGCTTACGTTTTAGGAAAGCTCTGTCTAACCCATTGCAGTGTTTTTGAGGGTTTGGGGGCGAAAAAAAAAAAAGAAGCCCCTCCCCCAATAAAAACAAAACAAACAAAAACCCGAACCTAAGTTAAATTCATCTGGTAATATTTTGCGATTAGTGGATATCTTTGTTTCCGTTAAATATTTATCAGTTGATCAGTTCACCATTTTCGTTAGCTGTGTCCATCACTGGTTTAAGTACAAAGCTGACACAATATGTCCCAGTGGGAGTTCGAACTCGATTCGCTTATTCCATTTCCAGTGCAATTAACCCTTCGGCCACCTGCACCTCCTCAAGGGCCAGCTGTTCACTAGTCTAGCATGGTAACCATTGTGGTACTACAGAAGGCTCTTGACTCTAATATAACGGTCATATAGTACAAAACAAATTATGAGTTTTAATTGTCTTGTGTGAATGTTTTTCACCTAAACCTCCAATGGTGAGTAACTTCTGGAATGTGAAATAGACACTGACAGATGCTACATTGACTAATGTTACTGCTTGATATGTTACATCGTGACACGTTACATCGAGGAAACAGAAATTGGGCTAGGCACGCCCATTCGACTTCCGGAGGGATTTCCCGTCTTTTATCAGGTTTCTGCATTTGAAAAGTCATTTTCTTCACATCATACAAAATAATGCTAAAAGTGAAAGATTCACCAGTGTAATTATATTTTTTTGAGTTTTTGAGGCCCTCAACAACGATGGTGTCTACTCAAGAAATTTGACTGATTTTAACACCGACAAAGCATTCGCTGTGAATGCTACGACAATGCGACCTGTTCAGCGTTGGTTCAAGTCTGGAAGTATGGATACCAATAATAAACCGAGTCAAATGGTCATAAGCAGTGGTCACCAACCATAAACAACGATCTGAACACTTTCTGGAGACTTTGGGACTTCAGCAGAGACCATATGATGTCATTTCAAGGCAATAGGAGAGGCTAAAAAGTTGGAAAATGGGTCCCCCTTAAATTAAATGAAATGCTCCATAACAGCTCTTGACCACACCCTTATCAGCTGATTGTGTCTGAGCCGATAGAATTGGTATATGAAGTTTTATAACGTCCTTCGTATTCACCTGGCATTTCTTCTGTGGTTTACCATCTCTTTTCAAGCATTTTGAATTTCATATCTGTAAAAAGTTCTATAATAGGAGATTCAAAATTCGTGCTTTTACTGATTTAATGACCACCGAATCCAAAGAATTTTTATAGAGATAACATATCAGAAGTTTGGAAAAGGTCATTGCCTCAAATGTGTCATATTTTGATTAAATATTTACCATTTTCTGTTGTTTATGTGACACTTCATCATTGAAAGAACCACATTTCATATCGAACAACCTGGATGTTTTGGTTTGAATAAGTCAAATAAAACATTCGATGTTCTTTACAAAATCCCCTTCTTATTTTTATAACTGGAAACTTTTTCTTTTTTTTTGCAAGAATATTTTTGGCTTTTGAATTTATTCCAGATTTTTGTCGAACTCCTAGAGTTGCCAGATAATCGAATTTAAGACTTGAATTTAAGAGAGGAATAAAAAGAGAAGAGAAAGAGTGATGTTATGTCGTCATGTCGTGTCAACCCGGATTTGCTGTAGTTTTTTTGTAAACATTGACCTCACTAGAACCAGTGACGTCATGACGGCTCGAATAAGAGTTACGTACGCAAAAACTGACGATGAAATCACTCTTTCAACTCGGGTCGACGTCTTTTATTACAGAAACTTCTTATAAAGGTGTTGAAATGGAAGAACGTAGTTTTGGAATAATATTGTGTTGAGAAATGAATCCTGTTTAGTTTACTAAGCTTGTCGAAAATCAATTAAAAAAAATTTGTTTTATGAAAAGCAGGTGTTCTTGTTCTATCAGAATGCAATCCAGGGCAGCAGTTGTCTGGGTAGGAGTTTGGAGGCAGCATGCCGTGTTGGGGTGAAGAATTGAAAAATTGAAAAAAAAAGGGGTGGGGGTTGATCAATGAATAAGTTTCTTCTCTCTCAATTTGTTGGACAATAATCACTAAAAAAAAGATCTGAAATCAGAAATTTCAATAAGAACTACAAAAAACAAACAAAAACAAAAACAAGCGTAATCGCTGCCAGACACAAATTAAGGGACTAATTTAGCATAAACTTCCATGGTAAAATGATACCCTCCAAAAACGTATGTTGGGGGGAATTTTAAAAGAATAAAGATAGCGTTTTTTCTTAGACGCAATGAGTAAATTCTGAAAATTTTAGCCATCTACATCCATTGGCGCGGCTTATATGCGTGACACATACACACATTCATATATACATAGATGGTCAGCCAGCTGGCCGGCCTGCCAGCAGCCAAACCAAATAAAAAAACTGGAGGAAATTATGTTAACAGTTTTGGTTACCTTTTTCTAATGATATATTACTATCATACTTATGATTATGACTATAATTATTACTTACTACATTATTTTAGATAACAACCTTTCGCCAACACATACATTTTCTTGGTGCGTTGGTTGTAATAAGAGTGAACCCGCGTAGAAGCTCACAGCTTTAGAGAGTATCGTGGCGAAGATGTTATGAAAAGTACGTGCTTGATAGACAGAGAGAAGTTCTTTAGTCAAGATTACAGACCAAACACTTGCCCGACCCCCTAACCGAAAAAAGGCATCTGTGAATACTTAACAGTAAGGATGGAAGACAAGACGGAAGAACTGATTATTGCCATGCCTACATCAGGGTTGTCAGATAGTTGGATACGTTTTCTGGCTAAAATCACGTTAAATTGGTCCGAAATAGCCAAACGAAATGGTAATAGTGTTTATAAAAGCTATTATTTTTTTTTTAAATTGATGTTCATCAAATGAAGTATTGAAAATTACCTTCATCTTGATTTTGCTGCCGCTTTCGGTGTCAACCTTAGTATTGAAGTTGTGACTAGAAAAAACCCCGAAAAATCAAGATGAAGATGAAGTGTAGTAAAAGATAAAAGTCATAATAATGATTGTTTTGAAAACATTACAATACTGGAGTAAAACCAAAAATGAGAACCAATTAAAAATACTATTACAACAAAACGACTGAACAAAATTTAGGTAAGGCCAAACGAAAAAGTTTGGTCAGATGCTTTACAAAAATGCCGGATTTGTCAAATTTGGCCATAAAATGGCCAATATGGCAATTCTGGCTCAGATTGCGGATAAGCTAGATTTCGTACATATCTGAAGATAGATAAAAAACAGACCAAAATAAGACGATCTTCGGATACCACAAAATGAACTCACATTGATTGATACAATAATTCAAGACATTTGGGAAGAAACAGACGTTTATTTGTGTTGTTGTTTATTCCTGTTGACACCCTATGGGGCGTAGGGCTGCAACCACTCTACTGCGAATCCAGTAGCAAGTAGGTTTAACGGAGTGAAATTGCTCATCCCACGCCCAACCTTCTTTTACCTGGGGTCCTTTAAGCTCCTACTTAACCGAACTCTCACGAGAACAGGATGTGACACAAGGGTGGTTTCACGACGGGAACCCCACACGCGAACGTGTGGGGCAGGAACTCCCTCAAAAAATTATCTTTGGTCCTTGCAAGAGCACTTGTCTTGGTCAAAGGGCGAACCCTGATCTCACTGATCTAGGCTACACAGAAGCAATGCCAAAGGTACCTCATCTGCGTCAATCCGGAGCATCTAATGAGATATATATATATATATATATATCTATATATATATTGTCAGATTAAGCCTCTCTTAGATGGACTGCCTTTCAGGGCTTCAGTGCCCCAACCGCCCAGGTATTTACCCATAGCTGATGAGAGAAGTGGATTCATACCTTTCTCAAGTGCATGATTCCGAGGTGAATGTAAATAACATCGACTGATACTCGAACTACGTCCTCCAATTTCGTTTTCCATCCCAGTAATCGTTATAACACTCCGTACACCCATCAAAAATACAGCCTAACAAGTATAAACTATTCTGGTCTATCCCTTTTTTGTTCTTAAATTCACATAGAAATAACAAATCTAAATCTTGAATCAAGGGTAATGACATGAGATCAAAGTTACCCCCTTGCACTTTAAGGTAATTCTTGAAAATTTAATTCAGAAAAGAATTCCATTTTTTTTTCAATTTTATTCATTGAAGAGTTTAAAATCGTTTTCCAGCGGTTCATGAATCTAAGAGTCAGAACTTTGTTTTTGTTTTTCTCTCTTATTTGTTTATTTGAGATCCACATTCAGATGTTTTGTTGTCCAACTTAAGCTCTTTATGCCAACGACTGCAGCGTTGGTTCGATCAGACGCTTAATTGCCGTCTATTTTTCTGGGTAAAGGATGGGAAGCAATTGTATTGGACTGTAATAGAGGCCGGTGCTGATGATGGGTCTCTTTAAAGGTAATAAGCGGTGATGGCTGTTATTATTACTCTTGGAAAATTATACCGTGCAAACAAGGAATGACGCAGTTCCCCCTCTTTCGATTCGCCCTCTTTACACATTAATATACGAAGAAGGCGTATGAAAAAAAATGCATATTTTTGTGCAGCGCAGGTCATTCATTACCATCGTTTTGTTCTGGGTACTTTATTAAAAACAACGTTTGGCTATTCATACAGCGTTGCATAGCAGGAGGCACGTTTTATACAATGGCAAATGTTTTTGGTCTTATTACCCATTACGAAAACGAAAACCCTATTCCTTTGATCCCACTAGACCAAAATCTGTATTAATAGAGGAAGTTTGTATCTTCAGTTTATTTCGTTTGAATTGATGAGTTGAGTTTATCTTATCTTATCTATATATTAACCCAGTGTTAGTGTTTGGGTTTTGTGGGCGGGGACTAACGAAAAAGACCATGTCTATCGTAGTTTTGTGAGTAGATATTTACTGAACATAGCTTAATCTGGCACAGAGGAAGATAATGGAGTGCACGGTGAGAATTGAACTCACTACATTAGAAGTGGGTCAACAAAACTAGTTTGCTAATTATCACACTTGAACCGTCACTGTAGATGTTTCTTTAGCTACCCTCTTTCTGGTAGGGTGTCGTTGTTGTTGAGGACCCTTAGAAGACTAAAGTCTCTTGGTGTAAACAAGTAACAAAAATAATATGAAAGAAAAACAAGTCAAAAATTGATGAAAAACGATGGGTCAAACTAGTAGATCTCTTACCAAAAGACTTCACAATTGGTATTTAATAGTAAAATATTTATAATTCGATTTTTATCATTTTTCTACAAATTCAGCATTTTTACTACGCCATGTCAGGTGAATGAATGATATTCTATTTTACTGCGTCAGTTGCGTCCCTTAACGTGACAGACATCTGCACATTGCTAATTATTATATGTGAGAATGACAATACTTCATCTCTGTATTTCGGACAACTTAATTAGTCAATGAAGGCAGGCACCTCATATGTGTATGCGTTTCAAAGGTGTCCATTTTTGTGTGTAGAGTGTAACTCATTACACTAGCGAATTAGTTTCTCAGACGAGCTTATTAACGATCACGCTACGGGAGGTGCCCTTTAGTGTATTTTTTTGGAGGCTCCTAGTGAGGAAATAACTATACTTGCCAAGAGGAACTAGCTTCCTAATGGTAGGCACCCTACTTACGAAATGAAGCTGCGTACATTTCATTAATTTGTACCCAGATAGTTGTAATGTATTTTCCTTTTTGAAAAGTCTTTTCCTTTCAAGATTATTTGCAGACTTAATATCCAACCCTGTAATTCATTTATTATGCTCCATTGAGCCTGAAATGACGGATTTGAAACAGCGAGTTGAAAGAAATTTAGGGTATTTTGATCCCCCTTCTTTTCATACCAGCGGACCCCGGATTTTTTATTTCCGCTATCCAGTCTACCCAGCTTCACCCTATTCACGCCTACATGACCACCCGAGCATTGTAGAATGAATACATCCGCACGGACCCTCACTAACCCGAGCCAAACACATTCATTTATGCCTTGGTTAATAAATACCCACGCAAATGCCAGCCTAATTAAACACGAATAAATGAATGAATATTTCATTCTCAACAACTTGAAAGCACTCAGAGAGCTCATACCATTACCAACGATTCTGTCAATAAAAAAAATCGGAAGAATTCGCGGGTCTGCCCCTAAATTTAATCAATTGATCCTTGGCCCACGGCCCTTCCACAAATTGTCATTGAAATTCATTGAGAACTTCAGGAGATATGGTGTGGAAAACAGACTAACATCGATTAATTCATAACCTCTGTCTGATTTCGTTAGCAGAAGTAAAAATTAGTCACTCATCTAAAAATGAATTCAAGCGACTTGAATGGATCATGGATATATAGCAAATATATTTTTCAATCAAAAGCAAATTCGCACCACAAAAGTTCACTGAAAGACATTGAGAACTTCTAGAGATATTGTGAGGTCGAGTAGACAGGTTGCCAGACGAATAGGCAAACACCATTGAATACGCATACCTCTTGTAACTTGGTTGGCATAGGTAAATAGAGATTCCTCGCTCAACTTTCCCGTTCCCTTTGCAATTAGCTCCAGCATAAAAGTCGTCATTATTGCTTAATATAAAAGGAATATTTGTTCTGCTGTTCATGTTGGTTTCATGCAAAGGTTTTTATCAAAGCCAAAAGGAAGAACTGTTTGAAATGAACGACGCTAAATAAATACATGTAGAACAGATGAATTGAATTATTCAATTGTTATCAGATAAGACCCACCAATACACACAGAACTATTTGTATTTTCGTATGTAAAAATGTATTAACATACAGACTACGTCTATATGACAAGTGACACACATTACGCACATACATATATAAGCGAAGTGTATACCACAAGTCGTATATATTAATCTGAAAGATTTATATTCCAACAGTGCTCAATACTTCAAGTAGAGACAATATGTCAATTAGATGTGGAGATTTGGTCTATAACAATGGTTAACCTTCGTTTCGCTATTTTCTATCTGATGAGTTGAAAGTAGCGAAACAAAGGTTAACCATTGTTATGGACCAAATTTCCACATTTAATCGATAGATATATATATACTGCTGGGGTGCCATGTTAATATAACTATTTTATTCTTAAAATCCTCGAAACAGTTACATAGTCAACAACTGATGATCCCGACAAGAGACATCTTATACATCATTGTACAATAATAACCAAGTACGGGTAAAACGGGGGAAAAACACCTGAGAAAATTGCATAAATCACCTTGACAGATATTTCGAAATGGATGACTGAAGTGACACAAAAAATATCTTTTTTTTAATGTTTTGTGTTTAAAGCTGTAAAGCTTTTTAGACTATATATGTATATTATAAGTAAATATATACGAAACCATATGTTTTTTTTTCAATAATTGTTGTATCTTACATTGCTCAATACAGAGATGTAGAGCAATTATATGAAAATTGTAAAATGTTATAAACAAACTTATTAATAGTGAAACAAGGTTGACTTTGTTATGAGTCTATAAGATTCTATAAATTTCATACACACATTTCGTGTAGGATGGAGGGCTATCCTGCAATGCAAGCCTGTCGCTCAAGGTCCTATGGCCGAGGATAAAAGTGCGTGCATGTGAGTGAGTGTGCGTTTGTACCCGCGTGTACTCGCTGTTTATGTAACCTGGAGTATCACGAGTAAGAGTCTTTAAATAAATAATTCAAAACTTTATTTACATTAATAATTTCATAGCGAAACAGCCGTAGGAGAGAAAAAACAACAAAAAAGAATTCATTGCGGTTGTATTTTAATGCTAACTGGATTTGGACCCGATAAATGGGTCACTCGTTGAATAAGTCAAGGTGACATTTAATTCGAGATTCTAAGCTCAAAGCTTTGGTTTAAATGTAATTATTTTGTTTATGCTTAATATTTATAGAAGTTCGTGCCGAACTTGAGCCAACCGGACCTATTGCTTCTAATTGAGCCTCGCGCTAGCGTAATCTATTCTTCCCTTGTTGGATACACTCAACAATATATAGCTGCATTTAACATTACATCGTAGGTTCTACAGAGAACAGCGATGATTTTAATTTTCTTCATTCTGCAAGCCGGGTCAGCTCGAAGCAATCGGACCAATTGCACCTAATTGGGTCCTTGTATTAGAGGGGCCCTGCGGTTGGGTGATTCACTCTAGTCCTACACACAACACATTGCAACGTATACCTAACTCTCTATTGCATTCTAATTTTCTAAGTGTTCGAAAGGCCAGCAGCGTTTGTTTATACTGTTTAAGGTTATTTTTTCTGTGCTTGAATTAAATGATATATTAATTAATTATAGAACAGTATAAAAATTTATTTCTTGAAAAACTCTAATCCGAAATTTTGATTGTTTTCCTTTCTACTATCTCTGAGATTCTACGTACCTTAGTTGGGAACATGAAGCCCATTGCAAATGTTACCAATTAGGTCGTACAGTTCCTAAGGCCAGTCCTGTATGAGTCAACACTAGTAGCTGATAGATCGTCTTATAGCTAAATGGTGAATAAAGAAATATAAAGTATCATGTCCTGATTTATAATCGTACTTGAAAATCAGTATTTGGCTGACACCATTGTTTCTAAGGAACGTACTATATCTACACTAAATCTGCAAAAATGCTGGATCATCAGAGTGTAATTTGAAAGGGAAAATGATGAAGGAATCCTACATTAGAAAATTCAACATCAACATTTTTGTCTTCATATAGTAGAGAGTTCTGAAACTGTAACTTGTATTTGCCTAAATTTGTTGATATGAAAAACTGTTAATTTGACTTGCATTCTGACCTTTTCTACTGATGCTTTGAGTAAACTCATTTTAGTTGTGAAACAAAGTTTAAAGTGGTTTATCTCGATTATAATTGTACTGTTGTCCTTGTCCCTCCTGATACTTTCAACAATGTCTCAATCGGTGGGATAGTAGATTATTTTCAAGTAGCACATACATGACTCTCTCTCTCTCTATATATATATCTATATCTATATATATATATATATATATATATATATATATATATATATATATATATATATATATATATCATAGAGTGCTTGATGCATTCAACTTTAAACAATAAGTGTGAAGTTGGTTTGGAGTAGAGCTGGAAATATAGTAGAAAGTAGTTTCGCAACACAAACACGTTTATTTTTCTGTTTGGGCCTTTTAAACAGGGAAGAAACATAAACGTTTTTGTATAGCGAATCTATTTTCCTTATATATATATATATATATATTGTGGTACGGTTTTATAGGCATTACACGGTGTTGGTAACTATCAGAACTAGACAACCTCAAATAGATAAAAAAAATATGTACAGATTTAGCTAGTCACTTGATAGGAACTGTCACGTAACCAACATTTTTGGCAACAGGACATAGTGGAGATGATCAATTAAAAAAATGGAAAAGGTGGTGATCAATGAATATTGTTGGACAGTGATCACTAAAAGTCTGAATGGAAAAAAAAAACTAACAAAACAAAAACTAACACACAGCATAAACTTATATTGCTGACTGAACCTTCGACTGATTTCCGATGGCGGCTGGGGTGGGGTCTAAAAAACAACCCCCAAACGTTTTTGTGGACGTAAGGAGTGAATGCATAAATTTTCTGCACCAAGCTCCGTCGGTGCAGTTTGTACGCGTGGTACGCATGTAGTCAGCCAGTCAGCCGGACCAGGTTAGAAACTGAAGAAAATTATGTCGACAGTTTTGGTTGACTGTTTCTAATACATATACATAAGTGTGTGGGTATACTTTCCTCTGGACATCCATGATTCAAAACGTGGTACCCCTGAGGTCTGAAATCGTGGCGGGCAAAAAATAAGACGCTGTGATGATTTAGACAAACCAAGAAGATACTAGCTCCGTGTTGCTGTAGAGTGAAAGAACAAGCAAACTAATAAATAAACTGATAGATGTTGGGAAAGGTCTATTAATATTAAAGAATATTCGATGCTCTTTGAGTTTTGCGGCATGGGAAAATATATTTAGAGTTGACAAGCACCCAAACCGCTGTCACTCACATCACCCGCTGTTTTAGCCATATTAGTGGTGGGGGAAGAGAAGAGATGGATTCATACTTTTCCCAAGGGCATTTGCAAAATGACCGCAGATGGCAGACATAATAAGGTGTAGATGTTTAGTCGACTTGCAATCTCGGTGCGGCCTATACGCGTGAAACATAAATACACAAGCCAGTCTGTCGGATGGACTTGAAAAGTGAAGAAACTTATGTTGACAGTTTCGGTGACAGTTTCTAATGATTGTTTATAAAACATTGCACTACAGCAGAACATTAAGAAAAATGAATTTAATAAAAATACTACTACAGAAAATATTGAAATGACCCAAAATTTAATAACGAACTAAAACGAATTTTTCGCCGCCAAACGCCTTTCAAAAATGCCAGTTTGGTCAAATTTAGCCATGAAACTGCCAAAATGAAAACCCTGATTGAGATGCCTTTTAAGATTTCAGCAGTGGTCTGCAGAGTTCTTTTAGTCTGTTGATGATATGTTAATTTGTCAAATTCCATGGCTGACAAGAACTGGTCTGGTTCACAGTGGGTGATCTTGATTCCATCGACACACGTTTTCTGTCCCAGATATCCACCTAATACCCACCCACCAGCATATCCCGACCAAGCACTACACTCGAGTATCTATGACCTACACCCACTCACCGGCATAAAAGCAAAAGGCCACTAACGCGTACATCAACTCTCATCCACAATTATCCAGCCCTTCACCCCACCAGGCCAATTTTTCTGAGCTGAGAGACCAAATTTAAAATCGTCACAACAGTCGGTCTCTTGTACGAGAGAGTCTGCTCCGTCATATCGCCTTACATTCCACACATATTAGTCTCAATCCTCTTTTCACATACCACAAATAGCTACAACTGTAGCTCATTCAGTGGTTTCACTCCTCTCTCGTTTTTTTTTCATTTTTCTTTCTTTTTTTTCCTTATCTTTTCTCTCGCTCTCATCTTCTCCTCTCTCTCTCTCGCACTCTGTCTGTTTTTATGTTAATCTCCTCTTCTCCTTATTCTCTTTCTCTTCTCCCCAGTCTGACTTCCTCTCATCCCGTCTACTCTCTTATCGCTCAATGACACTTGTTCATTTTCCATACTGTATCAACCATGTGATTAGCAACGCAACAAGCACACCATTAACAACGCTTCCTTGAAAAAAAGTTTCATTGTATCACAGCCAGTGGCTCTCAGACTGTGTGTCGCGGCACAGAAGTGTACCCGTAGTGGTCGATTTAGCGCATTTTTGCGCTAAATTTGACAGCATGAAAATACAACATCTAGCACTATTTTCCTGCAATTTTAGACAGTTTTCAGTTATTTTCGAACTATTTTTGTAAATCTAGCGAACACTATCAGTATTTTTTTCAGCAGGTTTCAGCGTTTTTTTTAACGCTTTTTTTAGGTCGATTTAGCACGTAAATTTCTTCTTATAAGTCAGCGACACTGAGTGTATAATGATTATCTCCCAAGTACGCAAACATGTATTTCGAGCCTTGAATGTGTCCAGTATTATGTCTATCCCGCTTCCACCACAGTGTTGCCAATCTGATTATTTTATCGGTAGCTTCTGCGAGATACACCCAACATGAAGCAGGTTTTACAGAGAACAGCAATGATTTTAATTTCCTTCATTCTATTAGCAGGGTCGGTTTTAAGCTATCGAACCAATTGCACCTAATTGGGCCTCGTTGTTAGAGGGGCCCTGCGGTTGGGTGATTAACTTTAGTTCTATTCAAAGCGCATTGTAACATACAGCTAACACTATTACATTTTAATTTTCTTCTAAATGCTTGGAAAAACCAGCAATATGGGCGATGATGACCTAATCTATAAGTTTTGTTCTCTACTGAAATGATTTTGTTTAATTCATTTCATTTTTTATAGTTGGTGTGGCAAGTCAATCATAATTTTTTTCATTTTACTTTCGTACAATACAGTTCAAGAACCACTGTTCACAGCCATAAAGTTGTTATATGCAATTGAGGATGATGTAAATAACAAAAAAAGACCCCCCCCCAAAAAAAACCCAGTAAATATTTAATCCAAATGATAATATACAGTCTCTATAGATTTCTCCAAGTTTAGAAGCCACTAATTCAGTAAAAGCACAAATTATGGCTTCCCAATTATTGAACTTTTTATCATGGATATGAAATTCAAAAAATAAAACTTACAGGGTAAACGTTAGATAATTATGGAAGTTGCTTCAAGGCCCCAATTCTCTATACTTCCCGAATGCTCTTCCACCCACTCACATCTCCGTCAATCATCAGGGGGATGCCAGAAGCAAAATATATTTGTCAAGATACCTGGCGATAGGATGGACTGCAGTGAGGAGTAGATTCATGCCTTTTAGACAGCTTCAATACCAAGTAAAAATAAGCATGACTCCCTTAAAGACATTGGTGCAAAGTGGAAGTAAACGTCCTTCTAAAATTGAACGCGTCAATAAATTAATACGTAAATTTTGATGACCACAGAACAGATTTAGAGCCTTTTATATGATAGCATATACAATGCTCTACGTATTTATGTATGTACCTTGAGATGTTTGATTGTTGGGTGTGGTGTCGGAATAAGCAGGGAAATGGAAACTCTGTCACACTTAAAAAATGAGAGGTGTGTATGGGGGGTAATCCAGTTAGGAGGAAACTATGGTCACCGACAAAGTCTTGAAGGATCTGAATGAAACAAAGTCGTTTCAAAAATATTTTTTAGTGAGGATTGGGTAGGCACATGGGAAGTAAACACGTACAGTATTGACAGGAACGATAAAATTCTTTTGTTTTCGAGGAAAAATTGATCTGAAAAGTTTTTTTATGGAGCATTTTAAAATCCTTTGAAATTAGCGGATACATTAAAATTGGTTAAACAAGTTCTCGTCCACTTTCATTGTCTAATAGTTGTCTCTTGATGGGAAAATTTAGACAAATCTTTCGTTGTACCCCTACCAAAATTAATAAGCGATGTGGGGTATGGCATTGGGGCACTTAAGACACATTTTAACCACATGAAATCACATACATTAAGAATACCTGTTTCATTTTCCCTTAAAATTAACAGCCAACAGAGGAAATTTCAAGCCATTTATATGAATGTATGTATGTAATACACGCTTTCATCGCATAAAACCCTATAAATTAATCACAGCTATTTGATTTTTTTCCTTAAAATCTGTTAACAACTTATCGTATACAGGCTCCACATCAATCAACATTTCTTCCCAGCTGCGAGAAGAAAATATCTAACCTTCACACATGGCTCTACCAAACGTGGTAAAAAGATAAGTGAAGCGATTTTTGCAAAGCACCGTGAAGTGTCTGTTCATCGACTCAGCCACCATCATTGATAGTTTTTTTCCCCCCCTTTTTTTCTGAATCCACGCTCAACAGATGTTTGGCCAGCCTCGATCACGTGAGACGAGACGACCGCGTTTCCATGGCCGTCTGTATGTCTCATTTATTAAATCAATACAATATTGACTCTCTGGTCATTTTCAAAGATGGATTCCTCTAGAAAACTGCCAGTAAATTGCTATTGGATCTCCTTTTAATTCTTTTTTTTTTTCTGTCTACAGTAATACCCTGTTTATCGATACCCCGTTAAGTGCTGATCTACTATAGCTCTCCCTTTTCAATTATTTTCCCCAATAAATGAAGTAATGTTGAATTTCCGAAATAAATAACGAGAAAAAGACAGCATCATGGACAGCCTCCGAAACTATTGTATACTTCACACTTTGGTTAATGTACTATGAGGCTGAGAATAAACACCTACAAATACTTGATAATTTATCATGTAGCAATATATATATATATATTGCTACATAACTATATATATATATATATATATATATATATATATAATATATATATATATATATATATAATATATATATATATATATATAATATATATATATATATATATAATATATATATATATATATATAATATATATATATATATATATAATATATATATATATATATATAATATATATATATATATATATATAATATATATATATATATATATATAATATATATATATATATATATAATATATATATATATATATATATAATATATATATATATATATATATAATATATATATATATATATATAATATATATATATATAATATATATATATATATATATATATATATATATATATAATATATATATATATATATATATATAATATATATATATATATATATATATAATATATATATAATATATATATATTATATATAATATATATATATTATATATATAATATAATATCTAGTCAACTAGTTATATTCCACCAGCTCTGGAAATTATCTACCTGATGAGATTACCGGCATCAATCCATTCCATGTTGATGCTCAACAGCGACATCATATATTTTGAAATAATGTCAATGGCTCTGACTGGGAACAATGAAGAAAGCAAAGAGATGTATTCAGGAAAGGCTATTTATGCTACATCATAATAACTCTGTAAAATGCTGTTTCGTCAAGAACTGATTTTGGGGGGATAGGGGGCGTGTCTACAATGCTAAACGGGGTATTTACTGTACCTACTTCAGCCTGTCTCTATGGTTTCTCCTGGCTTTCTAAGAGGACAGCTTCATAGTTCGTAGCTCTTTCTATCAGGCATTATAGTGGCGTATTTTCAGGGCTGGTCTTACTGGGTCCTTGTGCTCCAGGGGCAAACCGAACTGCAGCGCTCTCCAAAGTATAGTATCATGTCATTTATTCTAACATGTTTTACAGCGAGAAAGATAAGTATGTACGAATGACAATGTTTATTACAATAATCAGGTAAAAGAAAATGGTTGATGAATATAACAGATTCATCATTATAAAATGGTGAGGGTCAATTTATGTTACTGACAAATGATTATTTTACACTTTTTTGTTGCTGATTTAACCATGTTTTTATTTGCATTTAGAAAGTACTATCTCTAAAACAAGACGGTCACCCCTAGTGTTCAAAGCCATCAGCGATTGCTCGTGTTGACGGTACCCTGAGCTGGCCCTGCAATATTCACAATATCGATTACTATTAATCTCTTGGAGGATTTGTGATAAAATAACTCTTTTTGGAAGTGGGTATTGTGATAGAAACCTCCTTCTGGAAGTGGGTATTGTGATAGAAACCTCCTTCTGGAAGTGGGTATTGTGATAGAAACCTCCTTCTGGAAGTGGGTATTGTGATAGAAACCTCCTTCTGGAAGTGGGTATTGTGATAGAAACCTCCTTCTGGAAGTGGGTATTGTGATAGAAACCTCCTTCTGGAAGTGGGTATTGTGATAGAAACCTCCTTCTGGAAGTGGGTATTGTGATAGAAACCTCCTTCTGGAAGTGGGTATTGTGATAGAAACCTCCTTCTGGAAGTGGGTATTGTGATAGAAACCTCCTTCTGGAAGTGGGTATTGTGATAGAAACCTCCTTCTGGAAGTGGGTATTGTGATAGAAACCTCCTTCTGGAAGTGGGTATTGTGACAGAAATCTCCCCCTGGAAATGGGATGGGTATTGTGACAGATTATTTTCTGGAAGTGGATATTATGATAGAAATCACATTCTGGAAGTGGATATTGTGATAGATTACTCCTTCTGGAAGTGGATATTTTGATAGATTACTCCTTCTGGAAGTGGATATTTTGATAAAAATTTGTTAATGTGATAGATCAGGTAAAGACTCAATTTCTTTATCTTCTTGATTAAATTCCGAGCACAGGGGCAAGCAACAAGTTCTTTCCAGCATACATTTACTGCAATCAATCGACCTACAATACGATTCACCATAATCTATTGTGCATTACTAGTCATTAACCGAGAAAAAAATTCACGGATATATTTGAATTTTTATGGAAACTACTTGTGTGAATTCTTTCCTAAAATATTTATAAGTGACTTATTGAACTTTAAAATTTTTTATTCACTGAACATGAAACATCCGGCTTCATTGAGTCAAAAAATAGCGGAACTGTGAATACGAAAAAGTGACGGTTTAGAAACTTGTTAGCGAATACACGGCGATTTAATTCAGAAACCATAACTAATTTATGACTAGTATTTCTTTCATCTTAATTTTAGTTGCTTTTTATTGCAACAACTCAGGCCGTCGGTCTACGACATTGAGTCAAGCCCGTATCAAAAATAAAGTTTAATTTCTGAAAGATGAAAGAAATACAGGTCAGAAATTAATAATGGTTCACAATGATTTATCAAATCCTCCCACTACAAGTTAATATGAAAACAATGACACACATGACAACGAGAGATTGTTGGAGAAATTAAGGATGGGTCCAAGGGTTGGATTCGATCTCCTTCCTGTTGTAAGAGTTTTGTTGGCTCAGTTGGGAAATTAGTTACTGTACTGAAGCACGGTAGAAAAAAGAAACGAATCTATTTCTTGCCTCCGTTTACTCACTGTCATAGAGTGACGTTCTTAGTATAATTGTCATGAGTATCGAATTCGATTGAGAAATCGATTAATAATGGTTTACAATGCTTAATTTGATTCTGAAAGTTGACTTTTTATTCGTTACAACCGATGAATTTATTCCAAATGCTGATATCTTCTACAGTTGACCCTTACTATTAAACGGTGCTTGGGATGTTTACATAAAAATATTCAGATCGTAAAGATATCATAAATGTATAATTGGTCGGACTGCAGATCATACGAGGCTTGCGTAATATACTTATTCAAAGGATTCTCGGTTAGTCAACCATATGAGAGGAGTATCGACCCTGGAAGGAACTCAAATTTAGTAGTATATCCCAAACTTAGTATTCTCTACCCATACATTATTTACTTGATCCAATACATTTATATGTACATGCATAAACAGGGAGGGAGAAATTGGTATAATAACGCAAGTAACATCTACAATGAACGATCATTTTGCTTTTATCTGTTATCCTTTACAATGCAGCGCACACCTAAGGGCTGGTTAATCTTTTAGGCTACTCTTATTGACATCAGTTGTAACCAATCCAGTAGAACCCACTGTAACATGTTATGAGCCTAAACGACAGGGCATAGCTTACTTCACCCAATAGTTAGCACGATCATAAATATAAAAGAGCATACTATGCTCAATCTCGGGGTTCTGTCACCGTGGGGCAGCACACCCCCATTGAACAAGAAAGGGAGGGCCTTGGATCACCTGGACGCTTTCGTGACTCTGTTTGCTGGTACAGGGTGATTTGTGTTTGTAGTACGCGTGTGGGTTCCCAGTTTAAACTAGTCGTGTGTCAAATTTCGTGGAGAGGCAAATAAAACTCTCATAGTTTCAAACAAACTGACAATGACCGCACTAAACGATGTATCAAGCCCCATTAACTGCTGAAGGTGACAAGTGGAATAGTTATCCATTGCAAGATAGAAGCCCTGTCCATTGCATGATGATCCAGGTTATCTATTGCAAATAACCCATTGTAAGATAAAAGCCGTGACTCTCAGATAGAACCGAGTTGTCACCAATCCCAATAAAATGGAAATTTTATTAGCTATAGAACCCCAATGGCGGAAATTTCTTGAAGCCATGAAAACTGTTTGTGAAAGGCTTACCGGAAGGCAATCCAAGTAACAGGGAAACGGATAAATTTTCCTTAATGATGAAGGAAAATAGAAACTATCAGAGTGTGAAAAGAAAGAGAAGTCGGCCAAGTAGGAACACGTGTCTAATACTTATGTCTATCGGATATAAATTGTCCATTAACTGATATTCACACCTTGACTAGTCAATCCTGATAAAGAAAATCCACCGATGTATTCGAATTTCTGCTGAAAAAAAAAGTAGAAAAGAAGAAACTGCTGAACTGGTTTCAGTCGGAAAATCATTGTTTCAAATGGTAGATAGGGGATATTTCTATCGGTAAAATCGTTACTTTTAAATGGAAGAATCCATTGCTGCAGACAGAGAGACAGTAAGAAAATCATATTGCCCATTATGTAAATAGATAATTGGTTCACGTGAAAAATTTTTTTTAGGATGACCTTTTTTTTTTTTTTTTTTTTAAAGAAAAGTAACAAATGGATTCGTTTAAATGGAAGATCATTGTTGCAAATGGTAAGTAAGGGATATATCTATCAGCAAAATCGTTACCTTTGAATGGAAGAGTTCACTTCTACAGACAAAGAAGCAGAAAAGAAACCCACTGTTAGTTGTAGCTAATATTGGTTGGGTCACCGGGAACTATGATAACGTATAAAAATTACACACGTGTTTCTATTTGTCTCACTTTGTTTTCTTTTCAGGCTTTGATAATTCCTGTACAATTTGATCATTTCTTGATGATTTTTGCAGCTAATATTTGTTTGGCAGAGGTGAGAGTGGCCCAACAGTTAACAACACAGGAAAAATAACAGTATAGAAAAAGTATAGAAAAATGGCTATTATTCCCTTCGAACTTTTGTGACCGGGATTGTGATATTCATATCTAATTGCTTTCTTACTTTATGGGATTAAAAATACACCCATTGTCCGTTTGGAAATAGATTTCATATTATCTCTGGCCTGATCACAAAAGCAAAGTTTGAAGGGAATGATTGACATTTTCTATACTTATTAGACTGAAGCAATCAGAAAATAACACTTATTACCGAGGAACAAAAAATGCATAAAAATAATTGCACTGGGTAATAAGTGGTGGACTCCGGCTGTGACAGTTGACATTCACTTTACCCTAAGTCCTTTGGGGGGAAAAAGCATTAATCCATCTCTTCTCTCCGTCCAGTTATGAGTAATTAGGACAGACCATGCTCTTCAGTCTTGGTTGGCAACCAGTGTAGGAGACGGACAAGTCAGATTCTGAACAGGTGAAGTCCAACCTCATTCCTAGCGCCATGAGTAGCGGGCAACGGACAGAGTAGGGAATGTATTCTCGGAATGTACGGTTAAAGGAACCCCGGTGAAGCTTCGACGGGCCTCGCAAGACGGATGTGGATGATAATAGATTAATCAGGAAGGGGTTTATGTTTGGAAAATTGAGTACTTGTTGTTGGGTGAAATGAATGTGTTATATATATATATATATATATATGAATAATTACATAAGTATGATAGTGAATGAGTTAAGGATCAGTAAGAGGTGAGAGAGAGATATCTATGTGAGTATATTAGACAAAACGTTCAGTATAAAACGGAAAGAATCTGCTCTTGTGTCCCTAGTGGAATAAGTAAAAATAAAAATAAACACAGAAGTAAATTAATAATCTTGACTGAGGCAGACGATCAATATTTACATTAATGTCTTTTTTTCAAGGCCGGGTTCATCTGGGGACGACAGCTGAGGAGAAGAAGATGGCTGAACATGTCGAAAATTAATTATACGAGATATTGGAAGAAGAAGTGGGAGGAGGGGTAGGATGAGGATGAAAGGGTGGCAGAAGAGGAGCATAAAGAGGAGGAGGATTAGAATGATAGAGAGGGTGACAAAGATGAAAGAGGAGAGAGAGAGAGAGAGGAAGATGGATGAAAAGATACAAGTATGCATCATGCTGGTTTAGAATTCTCCAGACTCTTCTTGTGTTTCATGTTTATTAACCGAAGCCGCCCGGCCCCCCACTCTCTCTCACTCCGTCCCTCTTTTTCTCTGTTTCCTCTCTCCGTCTCTCTGTCTCTCTCTGTCTGCCTGTACGAGCCAAACACAAACATGCTTATCAGGTTTCTATAGCAACCAACTCAATGAATACAGCTTCCACTTATCTCCATAGCAACCATCCACCATCCAATAGTCTTATGTATTCTATCTACATCTTTCTTTCCATCCAAATTCAAATATATGTTCTCACGTGGTTTCTTTGTTTCTTCCATCTCATGTTCATATCTAAGTCCTTTCTTTCTTTCTCTCTTTCTTTTTGTTCATATCTTTTTGTTCTTTCTTTTTTCCTTCTTTCTTTCCTTATATCCTGTTTCTTGTCTTTCTTTCTGCCCTCCTTCCTTCTATCCTTTCTTTCTGTCGTTATTTCTATCTTTCTTTCTGTTATCTTTCTTCCTTCCATTCTATCTTCATTCTGTCTGTCTGTCTTTCTGTCTTTCTTTCTTTCTTTCTTCAATCCCGTTTCTCTCTTTCCCGTTCTCCCTTCTTTTCTTTCTTCCCTCTTTCTTTCTTTCTCTCTCTCTTTCTTTCTCTTCATCACTATATTTCTTTGTTCTCTTTTCTTTTCACTTCCTGTTTTTTCACTGTTTGCAGTCAAGTAGCATCGGACACTCTGTTTCTCGTATCATCACCGAAGTGAAGCAACGTCTTGCCTTGTTAGTATCCAGAGGGGTGACTGCCTTGAAAAGCCACAAGCTCTTGGGGAATCTTGGTCAGAACATCCTGTGCCGACCCCATCATTCTTTAGGAGGAGAATGATCTCTACACTGTAACGCAAGCCAAAGGCCCAATACCCGCCTGAACCCAGCATGACGTGCCCGTCTGCGAGTGACGAAAAATAAGTGAATGAATGTTTTCTACTTTTTTATCCGAAACATAATTATCATCGTTATCTTCTTTATTAAGGTGATCTCTTTATTATCAGCACTACCGTCATTACCAGTCTCTCAAATATTGGAAACTTTCAACCAAAACTGTCAACATAGGATCTTCAGATTTTGAACTAGTCTGATTGGCTATGTACGTATGTATCGAGCGAACTGGCCACACTAATGGAGTCGGTTGGCTGGAGATTTACAGACGCTCTCTGTCATGTCTTCGAAAAAATATTGTTGTCCTAAAGGAAAATCTCCCCGTATGTAGTTTGTTTTATAGGGGTTTCAATTTGCAACATATTACTAGCATATTAACGGGATTATTTATACAGTGATCGACACTTTTGCCAAGGATCAGAGCATCTCTATGCTCTCCCTGAGGTAAAAAGTTGTCCCGAGCCCTCTGTCTAGTTTTGAAGTATCCCTTCCCGGCATTTATTGAGTAGGATGAGAGTGGAGTATCTGTGTTACACATATTATACATCTTATATATATATATGTATTGTGTGTGTGTGTGAGAGAGAGAGAGAGAGAGAGAGAGGAAGCTAACTATTCTGATCACTCCAGGAAAGGGTATTTCTGATAAAAATAACAGACTGATAACAACCAGCGATAGATATATAGAGGTAGCCGCTTTTTTTGATAACAATAACCATTTGATAACATTATCCGTGATATGATCTACGGCTTCCCCCTGTGTATGTAGATATCACACTGCGTTATCCAAGTGGATTGTTATTGTCTTCATCACTCGCCCACATCATCTGTCGGGTAATCTCCCCCATCATTGTTAATCGTATCATCCTCATTATTTTCTTGTTGGTTATCATCAGCCCAGGGTTGGGAGCAGGAGGGTTCAGATCCCCTGGACCCCGAGCCCTTGAATCTGCACCCGTATCATTGTCATTTTGTGTTAACACCTAATTTTTTTTTCAACCGTCTTTCTTCTTTGTTTCGTCTTTTAGTTTGCCAGCTCTTTTATTCCCCGGCGTTTCGCCAGCCGTCGGGCACGTGCCCCGGGTGCCGCCCAACCCTCTTCTGAACCACCCCTGAGGTCATCTCACCCCAGTGCCTCGGGTACTCCAACCCCGTCTATCTTCAACCCATTTCTGCTCATCATTATTCCCTCTGAGACCCTAACGCGGTCGGCTTGATTTTTTCTAGGTTTGGGGAGAGGGATTCAAGCAGAGTTTTTAAAAATAAAATTCTTTGTGCCTTGCGTTATTTCAGTCGTTGTTTGCTTGTCTGTTAATTAATCTCTTTCTCCCTCTTTAATAATTTATTTCCCACTTTCTTTTGTCTCTTATTTTTCTTCTTCTTTCCTATCTGTTCTTTTTTCTTTCTTTCTTCCTTTCGTTTTCTTCTTTTCTTTCCTCTTTTTCTCTCGTATGAGTATTTTGATATATTTCTCTCTTTCCTTTCTTTATTTCTTGCCTTTGGTTTTGTTCCTTTCGTATGAATATTTTAATTTCTTTCCTTCTCCCTTTTCTTTGTTCTTTCTTCTTTTTTAATGAATATTCTGATTTCTTTCTTCCTTTCTATCTTATGAATATATTACTATTTTTCTTTCTTTCTCTGTTTCTCTCCTCTGGATATTTACATATCTTTCTTTTGACTTAGTTCCTTTCGTACGGATATTTTAATTTCTTTCTTTCGTACTTTCTTTTTGTCTTTCTTCTTCCTTTCTCCCCCTTTTCTTTTGTTCTTTCTTTCTTTCTTTTTTATGAATATATTAATATCTTTCTTTCTCACTGTCTTCCTCCCTCCCTTTCTCTCATATGAATATGTTTAATACCTCTCTTTCCTTCCTTCTTTATTTTTTTACACCTTTCTTTTCCTTTTCTTCATTCGTACACTCTCCCCACTCTCTCCTATTTCTCCTTCACTCACCCTCTCTTCCCCTTTCACTCCCCTCTCTTACTCGTCCTATCACCGTTGTTAGTCTTATTTTAAAAATCTCATTTTATCAATACCTTCCGGTTTTCTTCCATCAGAATCTCTAGAAAGATTAATTCCAGCTCTTCGCGTTATCACTATTTCTTCTCCAAATGAATCAGGATATCTATCTATCTATCTATCTTATCATTTTCTTTGCCAACCCCTTATCCCTTGTTCGACTTTCCCCCCGTCCCTCAACCCCCTTTTCTTTACCTCTGCCAATGAAGTTGGAAGGGGTATATGTATTCACTTCTGTCTGTCCGTACAATATCTCGATTTTTTTTCTATTAATTTCGGTGACGTTTTGTAGAAGGGCGGGACAGAAGCGGAGGAAAAATTGATTGCATTCTAAGACAGATCGAAGAATTTTATACAGTTACCGCCCCTGCAATGTTACTATATATCTGTCTGCTCGATATCACTATATATATGTCCACACAATATCACTGTAATTTCTCGAGGAATTTCAATGAAATTTTCTGGCGGGGTTGACAGTGAGATGCCATAGAGTGAACTCATATATTGCGTGACGATCGCGTCCGTAATGTCTGAATGAGTCGAGTTTTTTTTTTTTTTTTTGTCAGAACATTGCATCACACAGATCTGCCCCCCACCCCCCTTAGATGCGGAGTCCAGATTTAGCTCCCCTGCGACGTCTGGTAAAAACAGTCAAAATAATAAAACTGCCAGATGTGAAATCAGATTTTCGAGGAATATCTGTTGTGGCTGTCAGAACTGTTTTCTTTCATTGGATTATTTTAATAAACTTCTCATTTCAATGCATTTATTTTTCACATCGTAAAACATGAAAAAGATAATATCATACTTAGAAGGGCACCGAAGTTTAGGTTACTCGGGAAACCAGGAGCCTTAGGGGCCGATCCTGCGCTTATAATCTCTCTTTATACATCGCATTCACTCTCGTTATCCTTCCACTGACTCGGTCTTCTATTTCCTCTCAGTGTTTTTATCAATTTCCTTTGCTTTCGTTTCGTCCAGGTTTCCTGAACCAGTGTCTACTTTTTTTTTTTTGGTTTTTGTACGATGGCGATTTCTTTCCTCTTACAGCGCCTAGTGTTTTCCTTCTCTTTTAGTTCAGCTCTGTGAATATAAAAATAATCTTTGCCACGCCCTGCCGCTAACCCCCCTAACACCAACAGCTGACGGCCCACTCCTCCCTTGGGGTCCCAGTTCATATACACACACACCCACAAGCAGAAGACCCCCCTTATCTTTGTCTACCTATCCTTTCCACGCACGGGTAAACGTCATTTATCTCTTTCTTCACTCTAGCTCTGCTCTTTTATCCCTATCTATTTACCAAGGTAGTACCCGTAAAAAACGACAGGATTATTTACGCATAGATCCGCATTTCTGCCCAGGATCATAGTATATTTGCGCTCTGTCTAGGATCAGCTTTTAGCGCCTCAATCAATATTAAAGAGTCGCTCCCTGGCACTTCTGTCCCAGGATTAGAGCGTAGTATCTGTTTGCAGTTCGCACTTTGGTAGCTTTGCACCGGTGCAATGAATTGGCCAATGATGGGCTAATGTGGCTCGGTATTACTAAGCACAAGGGGCATAGGATTCGTCATGTTGCCTCAAAAAAATAACACAGCCCAGTACCGGGGGAACAGCAACCCCCGGGGTAAACAGGATGGGTCAGGCTTGCCCTAACGCCTTTGCAAAACCTGTAACGGGGGCTGGAGTAATTTTTGCAGCTTTCCCGTAACTGGAACTCTGCATTAAAAATGACCTTGTGTCACATCTTGCACTTGTGGGGGAAGCGAGTGTAGTATCTGCGCGCAGTAGAGTTATCTTTGCAGGTCTATCTCCCTGTCCATTGCCAGCGAGTTCAAAACGCGCTTGGTTTGTTACTATTGTGGCCTTGAACCAGACTAAATAAGCTTGAGATCTATTTATCTATCAAGGATTGATGCAAAAGTTCCCAGCACCATCTTTTGTAACGTGTTAAGGACATCTTAGAAGTGTCTTTGAAGTTCTTGATCAACTAAGAATCAATCATCGAACCGAATTAAGTAGCTTTAATATGAGAGTAACCAAATAACTCAAAAACCGCCATCAAACCAAATCTGTTTCGTCTTGGGATCAAATTGAGTACCTTTAGTATCAAAGAGATCAAATGACTTGAAATCCATCATGAAACCAAGCTTACAGGGAAAATGGATTAAAGTATATAATTTTTTTTATTGATTGTTCATGTATATTAAATCTGCATCCTATCATTCATGTGTAATGGATTGCTATCTTTTGTAGGGCAGATCTTCACTTCTGGAACTAAATAGCTTTGTTCAGTACCAAATTCGCCCAGTGTTGGCCTTGAAAAGTACCAAATAGCGACTCAAGTTCCACGTGACCTCTTTCAAAGACACATATGATAGCGTTCAAACTCTTGTCTCTCTAGTATTGCACAAACCATAGAAGGCGTGGCACTGACCTTCAAACTATCACTATCGCTCCCAGCAACACTCCCTGCTGGGTTGGCAGTTTCAACAAGTTGGAGATATTCAAATTTCATCGAAGAATTCATTGCAACGAAACTGGAATCGTTCTTTTATAATGAAATACACAATTTAGCTTCAAGATGGCATAAAGTCAGAGAATAATGATGCTATAAATGTTTACGTTCTGCGATTCAACTTCCCGGATCAGCCTTATTGTCAGAATATTTCTGCAAAGGGGTGCCCTACCACCATAGCTAGCATCTGCTTGGAGAAGGAAACTTCTATCAACCCTACGATCAAGGAGCCTTGATCCTATTCGTGCCACTTCAGTGGTTTAAAGAGTGGGGTCGGTCATGAACATGTTGCACTTGACCTCATAACTCCACTGCGCAGGCTAGAGGGCTATTCTGCGTTTAGGTACTATCGTCTAAAGTTCTATAATCATAGGAAACCCATCCTAAATCCTCGTTCGCAAAGCCAAGCCAATGATTAATTCACACACAAACAGACACACGCACACACACTCAGACACACACACACACACACACACACACACACACACACATATATATATATATAGCACATATAGTACAAATCAGGTTTGCAATATAGCATAATATAATACAATATGACATAGTTTAAAGCAATGTCTGAAATGTGATTTCGTAGAGAGCTTGATACATTCAACTTTAAACTAATTGGGTTAAGATGAGAGTTAAGTAGAGTAGGGCTGGAAATATAGAAGAAAGTAAATTCGCTGTAAGTTTGTAGATTCGCCTGAAGAGGTCCAAAGAGTGCAGAAACATGAATGTGTTTCTGCAGCGAATGTACTCTCTACTAAGTATATATATATATATTGCGTGTGTACAACATTTTTCAATGAGCACACAGATAATCTGATCCTTGCCAGAAGTGCCGATATATACGTAAATAATCTTGTTTTTAACGAGTATTATGATAGTTTACATTTAAAACATTAAAGAACACACTGAAATAACAATTTTATTCACTTACTCGCTTAAAAAAAACTTGAGATAAATGTACTTTTCCTTTTTTTTTTGCAACCAAGCAATTGCGTGATATGGTGACTTTATCACACACACACACACACACACACATGTGTAAACAAACATATCTATACTAGCCCTCAAAGCACCTAAACAGGCACTTTTTTTAATATGTATCCAAGCGGCTGTATTTCCGATTGAACGAAGTAGCTCTGAGGTTTAAATCGTTTAAATATCTATACACAATTTTTTTATTTATACATACGTGTTGTGTCATGCTGTTATTTCCCTGCTTTACGAAAGTTTGCTTCACATCACTTTGCTTTCATGGAAACATTTTCAGCGACCATAGCTCTGAACTATGTCCGTGAGTATCTGTGCCTCATCTCGATTTATTTTTTGCCGCCATTAGCAAGATGTATCCTTAGGTATCAGAAAAGCCTAAGAGAGCTCGTAAAAATGTTAAGCTTTGCGTAAAAATGGCAGGAAGAAGAATCTAATTTGGGGGCGTATGGCTACCTCTGTGAGGTGCTGAGTGAAATTCGAACCCAGTAAAGTAGAAAAGATCTTCCACGCTAGCTTGCTGACTATAACTCTCTGGTGAGGCATCCCTAAAATGATAATGCATACTCCTGGTGTTGGAAAACTTTGAGAGCGTTGTTGGTAATTTGGATTGATTAGAGTGTCGCCACATTAAGAGAAGCCCCCCCCCCCAATCAAAATTCGTACAAGTAAATCAGTAAATGAAAGTGATAATTCCTCATTTCAGAAATTCAGACAAAAGTCAGCTTTGTCTAACATTGGAGTTGGTCAACATCGTCGCAAAACAACAGGGAAAATAGAGAATTGGAGAGAGGAATATAAACATATATATATATATATATATATATATGAGAGAGAGAGGGGAGGGAATGAATCCGCTCAGACCCCCGCCCGTTTCCAGTGGCGTTCGTGTCCATTCTGCTGACCGCTGCATTTAAACAAATGCTTTCAAATTCTGAACTCACTCCATACCTTACGTGGCACAGGATTTTTCTGTTTCCCACCAAAACATCATGTCTATTTCCATGACACCTGGTCCTCAGGGTGAACATCCCCATTTCACTTAGAGGAGTTTGGTCAAGACATTCACTGATGCCTGCATCCACTGGCAGCACCTGGCGAGGGTAACCTTGCCTGTCCTCGCAAAATTTAATCCTAACTCAGTTTGTGCTAAAAGTTTTCTGGTCGAACCTAGCCCGGGCCAGTGTTGCCAATTTAACGCTTTTCGTGTTAAATTTAGCGCGTTTCTTGTTATGGCAATGCAAAAATCACTTACACAGCGCATGGAATTTGTGTAATTTCCGGCCATTTTCAACAGTCTTTATTCGTCTTGGCCATTTTATTTTTATTTTTCTTAAATTTAGCGCTCTTAGGCAGTAAAATTAGCGCGAAAATATTTTTTGAATTGGCAACAGTTGCCCGGGCTGGTACTAAAGGTTGGCGCCGTCACTGCCAGTGTCGTGCCAAATGGTAAGGTCAAAGGAACTGGACTATTTTTGTCCTTACTCACATGTAGGCGTGTTATTGGTCGCCACATTAAAAGAAGTCATGTACCGCATTCCACCCTCGTTGGGAGGCAAATAAATATTGCCTAACACAAGGTCTCTATGGTTTTTCTTGGCAAAAAATGGGTTAGTAAAAAAATAAAGAAGGAAGATCGCCGAATCCGCACTCAGACGCACATATGTTGATAATTATTATTTATCTACCTAGAAGAATACAACGATACATTCATATACGAGCCCTCTCTTTTCCACACAATTTTTTCACTGGCTCTCTTTCCCTCTGTTTCTCTTTTCCTGTCTCTCTCTTTCGCCCACACCCTCCCAGTATCTACATAAAAGCACACTTACACTAACACCCACAACATTTTTTTCCTCAGCTACTGATCCTAAGGTTACCATGACGACACACCTTTCATCTTCAAAACAAACAAACTTGGTTTTAACCTACTTTTTGCACTTCATGCAATACAAATACGCCAATAGACCAATAAATGAAGAGGGAAAAAAACTATTAACCACTTAGTTCGAGTTGTTTGCAATATAACAAGTTAAAGAACCCAACTCTCACTAAACAGACTGCTCCGATTGTGTAATTGTTGGCTAGTCTGCCTCACGCGTGGCAGTTTCTGGGTTCGATTCTCATTATGAGCGGTGTGTGTGGGGAAATTTTTTACCGGGAGCATTGTTGCCAATTTAGCGCCTTTCGATTTTTGGCTGTGTGGAAAATGCGCTCAATTAGCACGGACATGCTCTTACACTTTGGCAATCTTTTGACCATTTTTTATAGCTACTTCTGTCTCTTGTCTATTTTTGACGTTGTCTGTTTTTTTGTTTTTTTAGATTTAGTGGTTTTTAGCGATTTTGGCAGTTAAATAGCTACCGTGTACACATGCTAATTTAAGTATGATTTTAGCTGTGTGATTAGGGTGAAGATATCCCTTCGGTGGACTTCCATCCTGCCAAGGGGGTGGGTATAAAATCTTATGGGGATAAAGTCCTGGTCTCGACCAAACTTCAGACTTGCAAAGGTCACTAAACTGATGTATACAATGGAAACCGGGACTTCGTCATCAGCTTCCATGCTCCATTTGGGAGTTGTCCCTTAAGAGATGGGACGCTTTACGTTTTTATCTCACTATACAGGTATCCCCCCGCTTTCCAAAAGTTGTATTCTTTATAAAAAAAACATTTTTGTGAGATGAAATGGCGGAAAGCGAAGAATGAATTACCATTAACATATGGGGAATCATTTTTAGAGTTCTCAGGTGTTATTAGGTGGCGTCATTGGAACTTAAAGAGATGGGAAGTACAAGGGGACTAAGATGACTATACCTTTTTGAAGACTCACTGAAAAATCAACGCTGCACGCAATTTTTGCTTTCTGCCTTCTTGCATAAAAACAGAAAGTGGCGTAAAGCGAAATTTAAAAACGTGCGGGATGTTTGTATTTATTAAATTCAGGTTAGATCGGCACAAAGCCAAATAGAAGTAGGAAGATAGTGTTGCACAAATATTCAGCGTGAATTGACCGTAAGCCTTTGAAATTAATTATGCTTAATTTCATCATCATCGTCAATGTTGTATCGTCCATCGTTGGACATAGACCTTCCCCAGGATTCGTCACATCGCTCAATCGTGGGCGTCACGAGCCATTATTTTCTGAATTTGTCTAGTTCGTCTCTCCATCTTGCATTCTGCCGGCCTCGGTTTCGTATTTGATCTCTGGGGATCCATGTTGTGAGTCATTCTTGCAAGATGACCTGCCCATTGACATTTTTTGTAGATTCTATGATGTCTCGGACTCCTGTTTTCTCCCTGGTAAACTTGGCTGTCTTGTGATCTCTCCATTTAAGGTTGAGCATGATTCTCTCATACATGCATCGGATGCACCTCATGTGCACGTTGCATGGTTCTCAGTCTGTGGGTCTGTCTCTTGGTTAGGTTCCATGTTTCAACTTCGTAGGTGACTATCGGGAGGATACATTGGTTGTATACTCTTCTTTTTAGGATCATTGAGATCGTCTTGTTTTTGAAGGTTGAGCTTGTTCTGCCGAAGGCTTGCCATCCTAGAGTGATTCTTCGCTAGATTTCTTCTTCTTCTATAGGTTTCAGCTGTTCCTGCTTAGGAAACTGATCCCCACCATTTTAAGTGCAGAGACTCTAAAATAGTATAAACGGGTTTTAAGTACGCTAAAATATTTGAATGAAATGACATTCCATTCAAGTATTCTCTTTAAAATTCATTATAGGTGGAAGCGTTACTCCTGGTCGATATGGCTTGTTTATTACGCGATGTACAACACTACCATAACGAGGTGGAGTCGAAGTTGTGGGCGCCATGTGCAATTTTTTACCCAAGTTCCAACACTGATTACTGACGTCGTTGGGAAATGCACAACTATTTAACCAGAGCTATGTGTATATGCTCGCATGTGCTGAAGGATCTGGGTCCCCCAAAGCTTTATAAATAGTAGTTCACAGAATTTCTACTGACATCATATAATATCAACAACAAGTATTTAATTGTGCATACAGGAATTGCATGAATAATAATTCAGCCATTTGGATCGTTTTTCACCAGTTAATTCATAGTACATGTGTAAATTTCCCTATCTCATCAAATCTTACCAAATGCAGAGGGTGTCTCTCGAAGAGGCAATCCCCCGGGCCCCCAGAAATCTGGCGACGCCTCTGATCTCACGTACTAATCCCAGTGTTCTTTCCATTTTGAAGAATATATATAGGCGTATCTGTCGATGGCATCGGAAGTTTTCGGCATGATTTTGCACGTATTAAGTAAATAGATCTTCGTATGTATAACTTGGTACGTATCACCACGCTGATTTTGTTTATTTTTCTGCATCACGTGGTTCATGTTGGTTCTAATAACATAGCTTTGACTTTTTGATATAAGTACGGTTACGTGTTTTTATTCACATCTGTTTAGGATATTTGAGTGACGTGATAAGAGCCCAACGAACCATCTTTAAAAAGTTGATATTTTATTTTTAGAGCTACAATATTCGGTTTCTTTTTAATTTTTATTTTGAAGCTTGAACACTCAGCATTGTGATTCATAGAGTGTGCAAACTTCACAAAACTGAGGAGAAATGAAAATCAAAAGTACCAACGTTTTTAAGAAGGGTTCGTTGAGCATTTACCATACGTAGCCATTCATTTTCTCTCGTGAATTGCCGGATACGCTTGTTCACATTTGTAATCTAAAGTTGAAGAATGTGTTTCAACTCATCTCTATTTGTCACAGAAAACTAATTAAACTATGGTGAGTGCACGCAAAAATCTTATGCTGTGGAGATTTTTTCCTATAACAAAAATCTATGCCCACAATTGAATTCAATACTGCGAATCAATATTTTCCAATGCAAACTCAGTAAGCTATTTACAGAATCTGAAAGCTTTTTCTTGCACACGTTCATTTCCTTTTTGCGCGGGTTGCAAAACGTGTGTGAGCACGCGCGCGCATGCGCGCAGCTGAGGTGGAACTATGCTCAAGGCTGCATTTCTGTAAAGGCTTTACGGTAGACCTAATCTGCTGTCGATAGTTCACAATATGAAACAGAGAGCTCTCAGCTGCAGCGCCAACGAACGTTAATGGACGCATTTAATGCAGCTTCATTGTTTGTGTCTCTCTGTGGCCAAAGGTGCGCCGAGGAGTTATTGACATCAAGAGAAATAGATGAACAAATGATATAAGTACACACACGTACACATACGCGAGTACGTACACACTGACACGTATGTACTCACACATATATATATATACTTTGTATTCATAAAAAGGCGATTATGCAGAAAAATGAGTATTTGTTGTCTGAAATTTTTTTTTTCGGACTTATTGATGTAACTATATATATATATATATATATATATATATATATATAGTGTATATGTCATAATGCAACTCTGCTCTACCGACTGAGCTAACAGTGCCTCCGGTATGTAGGAGTTCGGAACAGCGCACTTGAACCATCCATCTTTCTAATCTGGGTTTGAAATAGTGCATCTCAAAGAAATTGGTGGTTGAAGTGCGCTATTTCGAACTCGAAATAGTGTGATGAGTGGTGTAAGTGCACACACACACACACACACACACACATATATATATATATATATATATACATATATATATATATATATATATATATATATATATATATATACATATATATATATATATATATATATATATATATATATATATATATACATATATATATATATATATATATATGTGTGTTTGTTTGTATACATGTATATATATGCTAATATATTTATTATCAGACTCGCTACGGTTTGACAAATTGTTTCGATGTCTTTGCAAGCAAGTGAAACGCCAACGGATCGAATAAAGACACTCAGAGAGAGAGAGAGAGAGAGAGGGGGGGGGGAGAAAAACAGACATACAGTGTGAGGAAAGGAGAGAGAGGTAGAGAGAGAGAAACAGACTTACATACCGACCGAGTGAGTGAGAATGAGAGAGAGAGAGAGAGAGAGGGAGGGAGCGCATAAAAGAAATAGAGGGAGTGCATAAAAGAGTGAGAGAGGGAGTACATAAATATTGATAGTGACTTATATAGTAACCAATCGAGATGAAGGATATAATTTGTCATATGCTGTAGTTTTCTCCACAGTCGCACCAGCGGGTTGTTGGAAGTTGAAACTTTTAATATTCCTTTTTACCTTGATATTACAAAATTACTAAAAAAAAAAATTGCAAAAACTAGAATGAATAATAAAGAGCCGACTTCCTTGATATAAAATCATCTGAAAAATATTATACACAACATACATATATCCCCAATTTCAATATGCAGTGCGAAAATTGATATAAAAGTATTAGAAAATATCTAGGGAAGAGCAACAAAAGTCGTTCCAGAACTAAAAAAAACTTCTCCTCTGAAGGAAGAATTGAAAAGATAAAGACTAACCCTACTAGAAGGAAGGAGAATAAGAGGAGACGTGATACAATCATTCAAAGTAATAAAATGCATCGATATCATCCCAGCTAAAAAATTTAGTACAATGAATAAAAGAAAAAGAAATATATAAAGAACATTGCATGAAAATATCCAAGAAAAAAACTTCTTTTCACAAAGAGTTGTCAACGATTGGAACAAATTGATGTACAAAGACTTAGAAATAATAGAAACTAAAACAGTAAACAGCTTAGAGAATAAATACGATTATTAAACGAAAACAGAAAACAAAGCAACGAATTAAAACCCTTGAAAAAAAAAAAAATGACTCTCAGCCAGGAGATGTAAACACATGTGCTTTATATTATTTTCTGCGTATCTTATCCTATAGAATTTATAATCAAATCACTAAAAGTTTACTAATCGTCTTTTACTTCCCACCACAGACTCAAGTTGATAGACAAAGGGTGTTTTAAAGCCGAATAGCCAGATATTACACTACGATTTTGCCATGCATTACAGACACACGTGTTGAACGAGTCCAGGATGGTCGATAATGTTCAATACTTAGTATTGAACTATTCACTAATCAATGATACTTCAAGCTTTTCTTTAAACAAATCGATGTGTAAGGAGTGGTGACAACCATTTATCAATATTTTCCTTCACTACTAAGGGCGAACATCGAACATCAGAGGTCTTGGAATGGATTCGATTTTAACACGTTCAGCACCAACGTTTGTATTTTTTATTTTTATTGTTGACGTGTATAGGCAAAGAATAAAACAATGGGATACTAAACAGTATTGCTGGAAAGCAGTTATAAGCCCGAGCAGTGTCCGGAAGACAAAATGAAGACAATGCGCGATTTCGAAAGAGGGCATGTTATGTGTCTGTTGACGCTTGACAGATTAAGCAGAGAAGACATTAGCATCGTTTGGCGTAGGACGTGGTAAATAATTAGGAAAAGGACTTATTGGTCATGAGATCAAGTCGGACTTACTTTATCCTCTGTGTATTAAAATGTCTTCAGCGATGTACCTGAAATATTCTTTTAATGATTTCAAAACTATTTCGAGCGCTGACAATTATACTGATATACACCTTCTATCTATCTATCTCTCTACCTATCTATCTATCGATTTATCTAACTACAAATCATAATTGTGACAGTATACTATTGTAATCAATATATACACAATGGAGTGATTGTTAACAAGCTTATCTTATAAACTCTTACAATCGTAGTGAGTTCATCCTTCACTGGTTTCTTAACATACTTCTTAACAAATATCTATTGACTGGTTTGGTAAGAAAACTGTCACGTGACCAACGACTTTTGTGTGGGGGTAATCAATTAAAAAAGAGGGGTGATCAATGATTATGTTACCTTTTGTTTTTGTTTGAATCTTCAAAAAGCAAGGGTGAACGCTGCCGGACCTAAACAAATAGGACCAATTTAACATGAATTTACATTGCCAATTGACCCACAATTTATTTTGGAGGGATTTTCAAAAAGAAGACGAAACATTTTTTCTAGACACGTAACTGTTTAAATGTTCAGCCCTCTAGCTCCAGAGAAACCAATGTTGACACTTTTGTTCGACACTTTCTGATCACCTGGATGAATGAGCTGTCTGTTGCACTGCAGTGTTTAAAATGTTGTACCGAAATAGTACCAAGATGCTTTGTGGCTCTACTCTTTGTAATTAAAGACAAATATTTTCATTGGATTATAATGAATTTTTTGAAGATGGTGATAAAAAGAAGTTTCAATTAGATGAATATTTCATTCATCCCAGTTGACTGTTTGCAGTGGTGGAAATAAGGGGGTCTGGCATATACCTACTTCTCAATTTCCATGTTTTTGTATGCTCAATGTTTACTAATGTAACCATTACCATATACCTAGTTCCTAAATCTCGGCCTAACCATATACTTAATACCCTAATCCGGCCTCACTAAATACTTAATAACCAAAACCCAGCCTAACCATATACCTATTTTCCAAAACTTAGCCTTACCACATTCCTAGTTCCCCGAACCCTACCTAACTATACCTAGTTACCAAAGTCCAGCCTTACTATATGCTTAATACCCAAAACCCAGCCTTACCATATACTTAATACCCCAAACCAAGTCTAACCATAAATCTAATCCCCAAAATACAGCCTCACTATGTACTTAATTTCCCCAAACCTAGCCTTACCATGTAGATAGACCCAAAAACCCAATCTAACCATGTACGTAGTCCCCAGAACCCTGACTTACTATATACTTGATACCCAAAACCCATCTTTATCATATATCTAGTTCCTAAAACCCAGCCTTATCATGTAACTAATACCCAAAATCCAGTCTCACAATATATATTAAGTTTCCAAACCCATTTCTATCACTCACTACTCTCTGTTAGAGTAACAGCCCAGAGGTGAGCAAGAATCTGCTTTTTTTTTTTTTTTTAATAAATGAATGAGACCTGCAAGAAAATTATCTAAGGTCATTTCCAAAGATATGACTTTGTCCCATTCCTCTCAAACTCCTCTTCATCCTTTCTTGTGTGAAATTCTAATCATAAGAAAGCAGAAAAAGCTGGAAGGAAGAGTGATGAGTCATTTTTGATAACCAACACTTATTTCTCTTCAAAGAAATGTCTCTGGTGTTAGTGGCACTTACTGATACAAACACATTATCATTTTCTCTGTTTTTTTGTTTTTTTGGTGAGAAGGGGCTTGATATGGCTTGATACCATTCATCGTGTTCAGAATGATCTTGATATTTTTGATGACTGCTATGCTGTAATTGATTGCACCAAGAATCCTGTAACAGAGAATATTTGCGCATAACTAAGACTAATCCCCAAAGTAGCAAAAAGATGGATCTGAATGAAAGTGGGCGTTGAGGATTATTTTCTTTATCACTTTGTAATCAAGGACTCTAACCACATTGAAGAGAATAATGCTGTCAAAAATGTTGAAGAAATACCAACCATTTTGAGCTGTTTTGTATTTAATTACCATAAGATTCTGAATGTTTTTTGTTTTTGTTTTGCAGGTGAGTGATCGTTCCACGTTTTTGTTGTTGAACTCAAAAGGTAAGTAATTTTTGCTTTGGAAAAAATGAAAATTGACTGAAGGATTTGGAAACATTCTGTTACCAACGTTCCAGCACCAATGTCCACCAGGACTGCCTTATGTATTTTGCGACACGCGATCAAATTTGTATGGTTTTGGGGCCAAATTTAGTGGCTTTAGTACCAAAATAATCAAATGATTCAAAATCTATCATCTGTTGGCTCTAGCTGAATGAAACCAAATTTGTATAGTGTTAGAAGCAAATCAAGTGACTTTAGTACCAAAATAATAAATTATCTCAAAATCTATCATCAGTTATCTCTAGCCTCACAAGGCCAAATTTGTATAGTGTTGGGACCAAATTAAGTAGCTTTAGTACCAAAATCTAATTTTTATTACCTGAATTCTATCATCAGACTGAGCTTGCAGGAAATATGGATAAAAAATTATTCATGTATGTTTATATTATATCATATTATTTGTATGTGAGAAATTGTTATCTTATGTAAATTTTCTCTTAATACCAAATCTCAATTTTGGGAACCAAATAGCCATGTTTGGCATCTATTTTGCCCAATTTTGGCCTTAAAAAATACCAAATGGCAATCCTTTCATCCACAGCACACATGGGTTTCATTTCTGGATTTAGACAAAGGGAATGATTTGGAACAAACATATAAAAATGTAATGAGAACAAAACAGAAAGAATGTAGTGTTCATCAGAGAAGTATGTGACATGCTCTTATTTGATGGAAAAACCCAAAACATAAACAGAAGTTACACTCATAGCAGAGAGGTTATGTCCCCCTAGTCATTGTAAGAATTCAACTTCTAAAGAAATGGAGTCAGGAAGGCAAAAGGTGACAAACATGCAGGAAAGGAAATGGTCCACTGAATGACAGCATAACCTAGTTACATGGTTATCAGAACTTCCTTTCTCTACTGCAATCATCAGGAGCCCTTCCAATTCCTATATCCCCCCCCTCCTGATTTTTGTTCTTGCTGTTTGTGTGTCACTCTCAGTCTCTCCCTGTTCCTTCCCTTGAATCAGGGCTGCCTTCCAACACACTTCAAATGGCAATGGGCTAGTCATGTTGCAAGAATGGCAGACAACCGGTGAACATCACAACTCACAACAGGGATCACTTGCAAAACCGAGGCTGGCAGAATACAAGATGGAGAGATGAACTGGACAAATTCAGAAAATACTGGCTCTGCAACGCCCATGATAGAGAGATGTGGCAAATTGTGGGGAAGGTCTATGTCCAACGATGGATGATAAAAGACTGATGATATTGATGATGATGATGATGATGATATCAGTTCTTATAAATACACCTTTCGTAATGCAGAGAAAACTGATCTCTCTCTACTTGGAGTGGCTCACTAGTTATAATCTTGAACTGGAGGCTATGAGATATGTTGTTCAATCGTCACTATGAGCTAAAGAGAAGATCAGCCTAAGGAATACAGGCTAACTTGAATACAGGTACAACTTAGGCTCTTTAGCAAGATATATCATCCGCAAGAAAATTCTGAGGTTATGGTAAGTGTTAGCTGTTATTTGCTTCAAATTAAAATCAGCTAAAATTAGGGTTGCCATACTTGAATATTAAAAAAATGTTCCTAGTCAACATCATTCATAAAAAAACCCATTTCAGTCACTATTATATTGATCAACACATGCAAATGATATAGGGACAGGGACTAGATCATAGCTCAAATTGCTAAAATGCTTTAAATGCAAGAGAAGAAAAATAAATACTAATATAAAAAGGTCATCAGAAAAAAATGGTATACTTTCAGCATTTCATTTATGGCTGCAATAGTAATATGAAAAAATGCACATGGTTGAAGAACAGGAAAAAGCTGTACATGGTGCTGCATACTAGCCCTGCTAAATTGACAACACCATACAGGCTTCCTCTGTCTCCATCTCTCTTGTAATTATAGTTCCATGGTTTTTTTTTATCTGTGGAGATGATGGAAGCTGACATTGAAAGAATTTGAAAAATTTGGATTTAGATTTTGAGACCTAAATAGAGGACCTGTTTTTGGGAAAATACAGCAACCCCACAAAAAATGAATTGTTTTTTGATGATGAAGCCTGTAGCTTTTTGTACACTGCCTTGTTAGTTACTGCTTCTTAATCATTACTCATATCGGAGATAGAAAATGCTAATTTTTGACAGGAGAAAAAAAAAACAAACACAGAAAATTTTGCCAAACTGAAAAAGGAAACTCTGGAATAAGATTCCGAAAAGTTTTTGCTGGTTGGGCAGTTTTGTCCTTGTGGAATCAGCAATACTTGAATGACATAAGTGTGAGTTATTTTTGCTTTAACCAACTTTTTTTCCCTCTTTTTGCACAAGACCCATTATTCCCTGGATGATTAAGAATGTTTTTTATATTTGATTCTATTTTTCAACAGGTCTGAATATTCATTTAGTAGAAACTATCACATGACCAACGTTTGTTGAGGGTGATTAATTAAAAGATTCGAAAAAAAAGGGGTTAATCAATGAATAAATTACTTTTGTTGAAATTCAGAGTTTCCAAAAAACAAGCATGAGCACTGTGGGACACAAACTAGAGGGACCAATTTAGCATAAACTTACATTGCAAATTGTGTAAATTGATCCCCTACCTCCACTAAAAGTTATTTAGTCGTGGGATTTTGAAAAACAAAAAAAAGTTTAATTTTTAGTCCTTAGTGCGACCTGTATGTGCGACATAGATATGTAGCCAGCCAGCCAGCCAGAATGACTTTGAAATTGAAGAAACCAAGGTTGATTATGTTGACATTTTTGTCTGAGAGTTTTTAATTCTTCAGATCTGTTAAGATTCGGGATTTGAATTGCTGTCACAGTGCAACCCTTGAGGATCGTTTTGGAAATGTATTTAAAATTCTAATGAAGTCAAAAACATAACTAATTCATCTTAATTATGGTGCCTGTCAAAAGAATATTTAATTTGTAGTGACTGCAGGTGTTATTCTGTTCAGAAATTGATGTTACGTGGGTCATAGTTTGATGAAATATTCATGGTTTTCTCTTGTTTATGTCATCCTTTGTCTCACTATTTGGAAAACAATATTTCATATTTGACAACCTTAACACTAACAAAATCATACCTGCATAAATAATAAAAAGAAAGCACACATATTTTCTATGACAGTCCAATCAACAAAATCAAGTCAGTCTCAGAGATGAAGCTGAAAGGTTCGTGGTGGGGATTGCTGTTTGTAAATGTACCCCCCTGGCCCCAATTGCTGGGGATGAGTTGAGAGGGGGGCTTTTTGCTGACATTACACAATAACAAAGATATATTTGTGCATGAATAAATTGCCTGAATGATAATTCAGCCTTTCGGGTTATTTTTCACCGATTAATTCGTAGTGCTAGTCTATTAATGGCAAATTTTCCTTTTTCATCAAATTAGAAAATGTCAACAAAAACTGTCACCAAAACTGCCAACATAGGTTCCTTCAGTTTTTAAGTTGGTCTGATTGGCTTGCTATGCATGTATCATGCGTACAGGCAGCTCCAATGAAGATAGAGAAGAGGAAATTTCAACATTTACTCCTTATCATATCTTGTTTTTTACGTACTCCCACCTCACCCCAAATTGATTTTCAAAGGAGGTTTCAATTTGCAGTGTAAGTTTTTGCTAAATTGAACCCTTAGTTTTTGCCTGGTAACATTCACACTTATTTTTTGAAAATTCATACTTGGAGAGAAGTAATTTATTCATTTATAACACTTATTCCAATTTTTTTCATTGATTACTCTCAACATGACACACGACGGTTTTTATTTAGTGACTAACCAGACATCTTCCCCTTTTCATTAAATCTCACTAAATGCTGGAGGAGGGCCCTTAAGGAACTAAGCCCCTGGCACCCCTAGATATCTTGATATCTCTAACCACATCAATGGTCAGTCTGTAATTTTTCATCAGTGTTGCCAACTCAAATTTGATTTTTTCCAGCTTGAATTGCTCCAAAAATTCGCTAGAATTCTCTAAATCTTTTCTACTTTTGGCTAACTTTATAGCTAAAAATGTTTTATATTTATTCAAAGCCTTATTATTGATTATAATAATTGTACACCATAACTCTGACAAATAATTGAAAAAATTGCATATTTACTTTTTTCAAACTTTCAGATAATAGCTAAAATCGGCTAAATATTTGCCATTTACAGCTAAATTTATGGCTAAATATATTGGACATATATGTTCCGTGTCAGCCCCAAAATAGAAGTAAATTGGCGAATCATTTTAAAAAATGGCCAGATTTTCACCTATCACAGATTTTCTTTGGCTAAATAGGGAAAAAATCTGCTAGATCTATGGGAAAAATGGCTGTTTTTCTAACCCTGTATTTTACAGATAGCAAGTCAGTTTGTCATTAAGTATTCTTCAATCTATTAATGAATTGAGTAGGAGTTATTCTTGTTTGTGTTTGATCTTTATTTAAATCTTTCATGGCCATGACTTGACTTATTACGCAGGTGTCTTGGGAAAATGTCTTCGCTTTCTATCTATTTACAGTTGTCCTATGTGTGGGCAGAATAGGATTTTCTCACACACCTGTCAACTCTGTCTCGTTTGCTGAACTACCACAGTGTGACCACGTTCCTTGTTTTATTCCTGCTTGAGAGCTGCACATATTTGTGGCCTTAGTAACATTGATATTTTTCTTTTTTGTTAACTTGGCAAAGATCAGCCATCTTGGTTTCATGAAATTATGCTTTGACTTCAACTTCATTAGTATCTGTTATTATCATTCTGCTTATTCTGAATGTAATGCTTTCATTAGTAACAGGAGGGAAAAGGTTAGGTAGTTTGAAAAAAGGGTAGGAAGAAAGAGGTCAGAAAAGAAATTAAGTAGTTTAATAAGGCATGAAAGAGTATTGGAGCCAGATATATTACAGGTAGTCATGGAACACTGTTTGAGCTGAAAATGAAAGGCATTTGAGGGATGTTATATTCCATAATTAGTTGAGAGTAATTTCCAGGGTTCAAAATAAATATACCCTACGACAAAAATTTCTTCACATTTTTTGTTAACTTTTGAATTCTTATGTTTGAAACATGAAACAAGGTAAATAACTCCTGAGTAAAGTCACTTCTCTTGCATTTTTGGTTAATTTGATGAAAGCTTTTATCAAATGAAAATTCTATTAAAAAAAAGTTCCATTTTTTTTCCTTCGGGGTTCTCTTAAAGATTTTAAGTAAACAAGCTCAGAACACACCAGGAAGTGAAGAATAGTATTTGACAAGAAATAGAGCATTGCAGTCAGATACATTACAAACTATCATGGATCATTGCCCTAGAAAGGCTTTGATTCTGTTTGGCTGGAAATATGAGCCAATCGTCGGTTGTCACTTTCCTCAATTCATTCAAAGTAATTTCCAATGTTTAAATCAATTATGTCTGAAACAAAAAGTTTATTATTAGAAAAATTATTCAAGTTTTTAATGGAAAGTGACTTTTGTGCCATCCTGTAGAATAGAGAAAGAGAAAAGAAAAATTCTGTGTATGCCAGGATTTTTAATCTTTTTTGCAGAAAGCCTACCCCCCCCCCCCGCCAAGTTGAGATATTTGTTGAATTGAAATTTGAAAGTGTCAACCAAAACTGTTATCAAAACTGTTAACCTTGGCTTCTTCAGTTTTTATGTTGGTCTGGCTGGCTGGCTATATATGTACAACATGTACAGGCCACACCAATGAAAATAGAGGGCTGAAAATTCTAATGTTTACTCCTCATTATTGCAAGAAAGAAAATTCATCCCCTAATTAGGTTTTCAGAGGAAGATTCAAATAGTTTGTGTCTGGCAACATTCATGCTTGCTTTTCAAATTCTGACTTTTTTTTGTGATCACTGTCCAACAAGAGGCGAGTGAAGTAACTTATTCATTGATCACCCCTTCTTTCAATTTTTTAATTGATACCCCCTAACATAGCATGCTGGCAAAAGACATTGGTCACGTAATGGTTTCTATTGAGTGATTAACCAGACCTGTTTTATTCACTCAGTTTCACTTCAACCATGGAGACTGGCTATGGAGAAATACTTTATCCTTTACATGGTTCAGTTATTTTTGAGAAACTGACCTCATCAAATTACTGGTACGCATCAAACAAATTTTGCCGACTAAAAGAATGTTGTTATTATAATGTTATCCGAAAATAGAGATTACAGGTTTTTTGATAATTCTATTAACTTTTAATTTACCATAAATGCTTGCATATAAGATGGACATTTGATTAAAAAGAAACATTTAATCTGAATTGAAGGTATTATTAAATTTTTTGCAATCAAGATAAAAGACGATAGTGGCAAAAAATGACCTTCATCTTACTTCTTGTTGCTTTCTATTGCAACTAAACTTGAACCGGCTTCCGTGCAATAGGAGCAACAACAATTAAGATAGTAGCAAAAAATTAATGATAATAATTTTCAATACTTCATCAAAGGAAATAAATAAAAAATGAGATTGAATTGAAGAGACACAAAGAAGCCCTAATCATTTTCAGAAAAGAAAATACTTAGCTGAATAACATTGCAGTCTTCAATGTCTACATGAATTGATTTCAGAATTGTTGTAAGTAAACAACCCTGAAAATTAATTTAATCAGCATTTTAAAAATTATTCTAAAATATATTCTGGTTGGAAAAAATGTAATAAAAAATTTGCAAAGATTTTAGAAGATGATTAGTGCACATATGGGTGATTCTTTTTTTTTTTTTTTTGGTTGAGATTAACAAATTTTGAAAATATACCCCCCACCATGATGATTGTTTAGAATTTGAAAACACACAAACATGCACACACACACACACACACACACACACACACACACAAAGGCTCAGAGGTTCATATATATCCATACATTTTTGTATACACATCAATAGAAACACATAAATACATGAACAAACAAATGCTCATATATGTAATATAAAACCATACATATACGTATGTATACAAATGTGTGCATATATATATATACACACACATATGTATATATATATATATATATATATATATATATATATATATATATAAAGTGTATGCATATGTAATGCCATTTATTGCAATTTTAGATTCCCTTGCATTCATGTTGTAGTATTTATATTGTCCAGCAATTATACCCTTGTATACAATAAGTCTGTAGATTAATGATGGAAAAAGCGTTTATTTTATGCAACAATTACTTTTTTCCAACGTAATCTCCTTCCTTGTCAATGCACTTGAATCAATGGTGAATATTTCAGATCAAAAGTCAGCTAATTACCGTCACTGTACAGATCTATTGAACACATCCTCACACATGTATGTTTGTGTCAATGGAAAAGAAAAAACAAGATAGTATACAGAAAGCGGATACTTCTGCCATTGTCATACACTAACTAAAAACTGAAATGGAAATAAAACATTGAAAAGCAGAGGCATGTACTTTGAATCTATCAATATTGAATTACCTCCCTTGGAATTTGAATTGAGCTTTTCTTTGCCAACCTCTGTTATTGGCTGTTTATTTTTAATCTCTTTTCCAGCATAATACTTCAAATATCTCTCAATTATAAATGGATCCATGGATTTTCCCTCAAATCTATCCACTTCTTTCACAGCCCATTGCCCACACTTTGACAAAACTCCTTTGAAATTCCTCAAGAACTTATGGGGATATCATATGGACAAATAGACAGACGAACAGATATGAGTGATTATATGTATATTATATATATATTCCAACTTTGTTGACAGAGTTTAAAAAGAAATGTATTTAAAATCATCTAAAGAATACTAGCTCAAGATTTGGGCATTGTTAGTCCAGGAATGACCACAGAGACCCTGAAAAGCACTTGTTTGGGAAAAGAACAAAAAAAAACAACATTTTTAGATGGTGTTTAGTGACATACTTGTGCAAATCTTGAGGTTCTAGCTCTGAAATTAAGACCAGTAGTGTCTAGAGAAACATAAAGACACACACACACACATAAGACAAAGCAAGAACAATCTATAGCCCACTTGGCTGGCGGGCCATTTGTGGGGCTATGGTGAATGGAAAGAAATCGGAGAAAGAAAAATAATGAATACAAAATGGAGTTATCTTCCCACCACAGCAAAACTTCTTGTGTCTCTTGGTCGTAAAGGTCCTCAAAATGTCACTCTCGAGGCCTTCACATTGTTAAACTTGAACCCTGTGGATCATAAGAATCCCTTCCTCACCCAGTTCTGGAGGGAAAGAGTGATGTGAGAATCTCATCTGAGTACAATAAATGACCTTCGAATAAATTAAGATCAATTTACTGTGTTTTCCATTACGTTGCTTTTTCTTCTTCCTTTTGTAGGTTATTTATCTTTTATTTATTTTTATTTTTGTTCTGTGTTTTCAAAAAAAAAAAAAGAAGAAAATCTGAATTGTTAATTTTGGCCCGAGAGTTGGGGTTACGATTACAAGCAGTTTACTAATTGAGAAGAGAAAGGTAGAAAATCTCGATTGGATAACCATTTTTGAATCGTGAGAAACAACAGGAAATTACATGTTGCCATAGCTACTGTCTTTCTCCGCACACACTCTCATACTTATTCACACATTCACATATATATATATGAGGGTATCTTTACATAAATAGATCCTCAGAAGAAGGAAAACCTATGTATGTATGTATATATATATATATATAATTGTTTATTCTATTCATGTTGTCTAGGCCAAATGATACATTCACCGTATTAAAAAGGGAGACCATTTCAAATATAGTTTCAATATGATATAATATAATTCATAATCATTCTGTCGAATCACGTACCCAATTCTTAAAAAACATGTATGTACATATATATATACTTGGGCAGCAATCCTTTATTCAAACATATCTGATTGAATATGACGGATATCTTGTGAGTTTTAAAAAAAATTTTTCGTTTCTGCTGATGGGAACGTATGCATAGATTCAGCGTAATAGTTGTCCAAAAGTTATCATACCAAGATCTTTCAGCTGAACAACTGGTCATCTTCAAGGTCTTTGACAATTCAACAATTATTTCAACCACAGTGTATTTGGCTTAGCCATTAGTGTGTTGATGAATGTCAAAGACCCTGAGATGGCGAAGGAAGTTATGGTACATCTGGCAGGCACTCACACCTTTAGACTTTGTATCAAGGCAGAGTTGATGTCAGTACTCTGAGAACAACTGTCTGTCTGAGAAGATATGCTGTTGACCAAATGATCAGCAAGTTTTTTGCCATTTTTAGCTGCCTATACAGTGCTATAAATCTGCTTCTGAGTGTCACCATAAGATGGCTTGTTTTTAAAACAGGGAAGATATTTTGATTTTACAACAGTTGGCGGGGGAGAAGTTTCTGTTATTTTTGTGGCACAAGATATTAGAGTGCAAAGAAGGCAGTATATAATCTGCGGAAGCTGATGAAAAGTTGCATTCAAAATGGAAAAAAAAGTTACTGAGAAGGAGAAGGCCTCTCCTAGTGCTGACAAGCATGAAAAACATGAGGTGATAACAACCCTACTTACTCGGATACTGTATTCAAGAAAAATATCACCGAGCTCCGAAATGATATCACTGTCAGGACAATACAGAATCATTTATAAAAGCTTCTAATAGGATGTAAACTTCCTTACTTGCCCGCCTATATCTTGTATCACACGAAACACTTTAAGAACTTGAATTTTACAAATTTCAAACTTTATACCTTCACCTTACTATTTCAATTATTTGCTTTCTTTTACAGAAACTAAAAAGACTTATTGTATATATATATATATATTTATATCCATAGTTTCATTACTGAGGGTTAAAGATCTATTACTTTTTGTATCATACTCTAAATATTAATTACACATACACATATATCTATGTATATATATTCATATATTTATATGCAATATATATATATATTTATATATATATATATTTATATATATATATATTTATATATATATATATTTATATATATATATATTTATATATATATATATTTATATATATATATATTTATATATATATATATTTATATATATATATATTTATATATATATATATTTATATATATATATATTTATATATATTTATATTTATATATATTTATTTATATTTATATATATTTATTTATATTTATATATATTTATTTATATTTATATATATTTATATATATTTATATTTATATTTATTTATATTTATATTTATATTTATTTATATATTTATTTATATTTATATATTTATTTATATATTTATATATATATATTTATATATATATATATACATAAATATATATATATATACATAAATATATATATATATATATATATGTCTGTGTGTATTGAAGGCAAAAATTGCTGAAGGTCAAGTCTGAAAGAACATCAGGCTGTGATTATTTATACATATGTATATTTGCATTTAAGTCAATCTATCTATCTATTGTATATGAATGTGTATTATACATATGTATGCATTGTACATGTATATATATATATATTATGCGTCAGGCATATTGCAGAAGGTTAAATGATTGGTATCAGAAAGAGCATTAGGCTGTAAATATTAATGACTTGTTGATGATGCAAGAAGGCTGGAGTTTGCAAGAACTTACACTGTAAGTTGTAACCAAAAATGCGGTTGATGAGATTCTTACTTGATAAGCCCTGAATCTTTCTGAAACGGTTAAGACAACCTGACGATTGTACGAAGAATACACCGTGTTACCATGGAAACTTGAACCAACGATATTTACCAAATATACTTACCATACATACTTACTAAATAATCAAATGCTCAACTCTCTGGCAATTGCCTTTGCAAGGTAATTTGTTTTACATCTGCACAGGAACGCAGCCAGACACCTTAAAAAGAAATCTCTTTCCTTCATTGCCAAATTTTGAAATGAGATCCTGAGTTTATGAAAGCATCTACCTAGTGGGAGTTGGGGGCAGGGGTCCAGACACCCACTGTTCAGGAAAAGCATAATTAAAAATATCTTTTAAAAAACAGCAATACCTTCAATTGTGTGCATCTTAATGTAGTGTGGTTATGGTAATGCTGTGCAAATAAATATAACTTAGTATTAGCTGAGGAAAATAAAAAACATCATTCTAAGAAGTTGAACAGTGTTGCTTTGAACAGTACAAATTTAAAATTAACAGCATTGATCAAGGTATACCTGTATTTTAAAAAAAATATCTATATCAAGGAATTTTAGAAATAAAAATACAAATTATCCCTAATAATAAATTAATCTTGAAAAACAAAAATTAATTTTTTCTCTTGCCATCTTATACAAATAAGATGTTTTCCATTTTATTCTTCTCGAATTTTTTGTTTATTGGTTCTGTGGTAAATTTGAACCACCGTAGCCATCAAAGATGGCGAAGGGATCTATCTTTTTTCTTATATGTGAATGTTCGTTTGTTTACGTTTTCCAGCACTACTGGCCATACCATTTTGTCTTCAGACTTGAAAATGGCAACACTCCAAGTACTCCTTCTATAGATTTTCTATTCATTTTTGGTAAAAAAAGGGTTTATGACCTTTTTTCGGTCTATATTTTGATGGGTATAGTTCATTAACAACGTTAAGAATCTCCAGAATAAAGAAAAAAAATCAGGAAACATCTAGATTCTCCAGATAATTCCAGATTTTTTTTTTACTCTATAAGAGATGTTTTCCCATGGAGAATGCTAGTGATGTCATAAATAGAATTTATTCTGACCATATTTATTCTTTGATCAAACACTGAGCTAAATACACCCTCTTTTTCCTGGCTGAAAGCGTGGCCATATTTAGGGCGCCATGACTAAAAGTAAGTTATAGTTATTTTTCATACTAATATGTTACAAAAAGTTTAAATCACTAACCAAAGGTAAGAGTTGGTTAAAATGTTTTATTCTTATCAATATTACACTAATTTCAGCCTGTTTCTCTGATGGCCGTTTTTAAAACAATGTAAATTATATAAAATCTTATCTTTAGTCGATACAAACCAGGTAGAAATTTGAACAGACTTTAAATTCATCATCAACATCAGTCTATTAGCATCTGTCATTGGATATAGACCTTCCCCAAGATTTGCCAGACCTCTCTACTGTGGGCATTGCAGAGCCAGTATTTACTGTATTTATCTTACTTGTCATGCCATCTTACTTTCTGTTGGCCACAGCCTTGCATCTGATCTCTGGGGATCCATGTTGTGAATTGTGATTCCCAGCAGTTATCTGTCATTCTTGCAACATATCCAGCCCATTGCCATTTGAGTTTTCTATCAGTTCCTATGATGTCCTGAACTCCTATCTTTTCTATAAAATACTGTGCTGTCTTATGATCTCTCTGTGTGATGTTGAGTATGATTCTCTTATGAGTACATTGCATGGTTCTCAGTTTGAGGGTTAATCTTTTGCTTAGGTTCCATGTTTCAACTCCCTAGGTGACTATAGGGAGGATGTATTGGTTATATATCCTTCTTTGTTGAACTTGTGGGATTTTCTTGTTCTTATATGCTGAACTTACTCAATTGAAAGCTCGCCAACCGAGTGTGATTCTTTGCTTGATTTCTTCTTCTTTTGATGATTTAAATTCAGTTGCTATAAATATAAGTCAGTGTGTTTTATACATGAGAGATGTTTCATGCCAGGATTTCATAACCATGACTAGTGGTAAATATTATCTAAGAGCGCACATCATATACAAGTAATTATGGTTTATGGTAATGTCTTTATTTCGGCAGAATACTAGATGGAGAGACAAATTAGATGAATTCAGAAAGTACTGGTTCCGCGACACCCACGACAGAGAAGTGAAGTGAATCCAGGGGAAGGTCAATGTCCAACGATGGACATTAAGAGACTGATCATGATGATGATGATGATGATGAACATACAAAAAACCTGAAAATTGACAAGTAGGTATAAGTCATAGCACCTGCGTACCCCCAACCTGTCTCCGCCAATGCTTTCATGACAAGACACAGATGGTTAATTCTTGCAGCTGTGGTAGGATTATGGCTGAGTTGAATTAATGCAAGACAGAGCAGTACTAATGTTGAGGACATGGGGAAAGCCTTGACCGAGATGCCATTTTGGCAGAAGTTGGTCAAGTGGAAATTAGAAGAAAATACATCCGAGTGTGGTGGTCAACATCATAACAATTGTCATTATAGTAGCTGTAACCATTAAAATATGTAATATTCAGAGGAGGCTGCTTACTATAATCAATCTGGTATAGGGTCGTTTTGATTACTATACCAGGCTGATATCATTAAGCAAAGGATATAAAAATTGGAATAATTCACATTTACTGTTATAAATTCAATGTCTTGTTATTATAATCACTGTTATAAACAATTTCACATTATAAAAAAATTCATATGTAATTTATTTAAAAAAATAATTTTCAATTCATTTTGATAATAATTGTTTGATAACATTATCTATGATTATGGTGAAGGGCTTCATCTGTATTTATATTAAAATTATGTTGTACTGAAATAGAACTTGAAGTGGAAAAATGAAAAACAAGTTGAAGTTGTTATAACAATGAAAGAATCTAGCTCAACCTCACATAGAGAGATCGCAAGACAACACAGTATATCAGGGAAAAAACTAGATTCTGAGATATCATAGAATCCTTTAGAATACTCAAATGGCAAGGGGCAGGTCATGTTGCAAGAATGGCAGACAACTGATGGATATCACAGCTCATGGACATGTGTAACTGAGTCTGGCAGAATACAAAATGGAGAGATGAATTGAACAAGTTCAGAAAGTATTGGCTCTACGACACATATGATAAAGGTGTGGCGAATCCTTGACAAGGTCTATGTCTAACGATAGACGATAAAAGACTGATGATAATGATGATGACACCTCCTCTTCTGATGTTACCCAGTACAGTCATTATCCTTTGCAGCCCTTGCTGATGCTACTGTGTAAATGAGTGTGAGACTATGTGAAATTTCATGAAAAGAAAACCCTTGTATTTTTGGTGTTTTTGCTGATATACAGAGATGTTCACAGAAAATGACTTGTTTGAAACTCCTGTCCAAGTCTGAGTTGACCTTATTTTTCAACAGTTACAAGGTCAACCGGAACAATCCTAACCAAATTCAGGGGATAAAAAGTTAATATTTCCCTACCAGGATTTGAAATCATGATTAACTGATTGGAAGGCTACTCTCTTACCAACTGAGCTAAATTGGTAAGTTTTGCATATCCATGAAATTTATCTTACAGATTCGTAAGACTTGTTATAGATTAGATTCATATTCTCCTCCAAAGTTGCTTTCTATTTGCTCAGGAATTTTTGCCAATTTAATTAATCAATGTTATGTAAAATGTGATGAAGTGTTACTTATAAAACTCAAATTAGTTTGGATCTTGTAAGGTTTATATTTCAGCCACTTGATTCTTGTGATTTGATTAGCACAGAAAAAGGAGTGTTTTCAGGAATGGCCAGAATCATTAGCCTAAGACCATGGGGTGACCCTCCATGTGGGTGCCTGTAATAGTCAGTTGAAGTTGAAGTCAGGATTCACTAATATAATGTTAGGGAAATTATCAATGTGCAGGAGTTGTAGTTCTAAGGTCACCCATAAAGAAGTAAAAAATAGTATCAGTATCATCATGTGCCATATTCCTTCAGAACGTGGGTGGTCATAGCTCCCCATAGCACCAAACTACGTATTGCCATGAGTGTTCTGGTGAAGGAGAGTGGCGTGATTTCACATTGCCTCCTCAATGCTATTGAATTTAGAGCTGTCTTTCTCATGTTTGTCTTCTTTCATTTTACTAAAGTTGACAAAATGAGATGGATTCATGCCTTTTCTAAAGGCATTAGTGCAAAGTAAACAGTCTTGGCCCGAGTTTAAACTTGGCTTATCAATTTGATAGTATTGAAATGGAATTTCAGACATTTTGCATCAACCCTTTTGAGACATTGGGGATATACATGTATCTAGGCTCCTATGACAGCTGGGGTCTTTTTTAATAGTCTACTGGGATGTATGTGTCATGAAAAATAAGTAAATGATATCTTCCAGGCTTTTTCAAGCATGAACAATGACGTCATCTTGATATGAAACCCACACAGAAATTAGTGTCCATTGCATGACTGAACAGTAAATATATGTGAGCAAAGTGATCTGCTCATTCAGTGCTTCTCATCAGTGCAGGAGGCAATGGTAAACCACTGCGGTAAAATTTCAAAGAAGTTAAGGAAATATTTTTAAAACAATGTAGTAATCCCCTCGTATGATAATTAGCAAGGTGTTTTTGTTCTCTATCATGTTAAGGGATACAACTGAAGTAGTAAAATTGAACTTTGTGTTCTGATGATGTATAAAAATGCTGAATTTAAAGATTAATAAAAATATGAAAATTGATAAAAACAAAAAACAAACTTTTTGTAGTCAACAGTTCACTATTCTCTGAGATCACTTTAATGCAAAGTCTACCTGTATAAAATGCAACGTGTAGCTACATACTTCATATATGCTATCATTTTTGATGGCATGAATAAAGAATATCTATACCTCTAATATATGAATCACCGTAGCCCGTGTGTGTATTAGAACAAATCATCAAAAATTTCTAAAATTATCTAAAAAAAAAAAGATCTTTCATCTAAAATTATCTAAAAAAAATACCAATACGAGATTTGGGCTTTGATGGTCAAAATTGACCATAGAGACCCAAAACAGCACTTTTTTTTTGAAAAACAAAAAAATAACTATTGAGATGTTGCTTAGAGGTATACTCATGCAAATTTTCAAGGTTGTAGTTAAAAAAATGTGACCAGGAGTGTTTGGAGACACATACACATATGCCAACAAGCAAAGAGAGAAAAATCTGTTGCCCACTAGTCTGGTTGGTCAGGTGGGCCATTTGTGGGATGATGGTGATTTGATAGAATGATGAAAAAATTCTTTTATTGAAACCTGAACAAATGCAATTGAACAGGATGTACAAGAGAGAGGTTACATTCTTTACTTAAACCCTCCAAGACTCTAGGGATATATATATATATATATATATATATATATATAGCGAGAGAGAGGTTTCTATGACTACTGGGATATATATGTCCCTTAGATCTCTTTTAGAAATCTATGAGGACATTTTAGTTAAGACATCGAATACTTTAATAGGTTAGACTTGAAAGAGTCAAATCACTAGTTAGGCTCCTTATGCATAAAAACTCATACCAAAATGGTATTAATTTTCACAACAATTTTATTTGATTTAAAAGAGTCAATTTAACCTCCTGGCTACGGAATTTCTGGTGACCGCATTTGAACATTTTTGTTTATTAATAATTATTAATCATAATTATACGCAGTCAGACTTGTTCCACCTAATTAACACCAGCTGTAGGAATTTATGATACTGCTTCGTTAATTGTTCCAATGAATGATTACAAGGTTTAGTATGGCTTACTTAAAAGCTGAAATGAGAATAATTACCTACATATGTGGCACACTTAGCCTTATTTTCTACTTATTACACCATTACTTTATTTTTCTCTTTAATGAGACGGTTTATTTATCTCTATTTATACTGACAGTCCCTCTTTCTATCTTAACACTTAAATTCATAAACAGCTTGAAACCACTAGTAATAAACAGTGGATCTCTTCAATGGATAGCATAAGAAATAATGGAAATCTTCCATGAATCGGGATAAAAAAAATCCACTGAATGGTAAAAAGAAGATGATTTTAATCAGACGTTGTTCCCCTGGATATTCACATTCATCTTTTTTTTTAATGAATTGAGAGTTGAGGTCAAAGTCAATTTGATATCTAGTCAGGTTTGGCAACTCTTATCCATCCTTAATATGATCTGCAAGCAGTCAGTCTGTCTGTGACATAAAGAGAGGAAGGGGGTATTGCAAACACACAAACACAAAAATAGCTGTTCTGTTGTGTGTGACTGTTGATAATATAACAGCTACAAGTACTTCTGCAACAGTTAATACCTTGCATTAACCATTCAAATTACTGTATAAACATATTGACAAAGACCACAGTTTTAGGTACACCATTAGCAAAGCTGCTGGAATTTACTAATAATTCTGACATATGGTAGTTGCCTGGGTCACTTTTGAAATGGTTATTCATTAAGTTTAGTTTAGTCTGGTAAAAGGCCTCAGTTTCAGGGTTCTCAATGCACATTGAACTGACTATGCGAATGTTTTTTTATTTTTCATTTTTTAAATTTCATTACTTTTTATAATTTTCTATTGTTCTTTAAATACAGCATTTCTGTTATGCCATTAGAACATGAATGAAATTCTTTTTTACTACGTCACTTGCATCCTTTTGCATGATAGAAGACATCTGCCAATTATGTATGGTGAGTGTCTGATTATTCTTTTAAATGGTCATTTACTAAGCTTAGATTGGTTTGGACAAGGCCTTGGTAAGGGTGTTCTCAAAGTGTATAGAATGTCTTCACATGAATTGGTCGGCAGGACTACATTGTCATCCACCATACTGTATAGGTGTCTAATACATATATGATGATATATATATATATATATATATATATATGTGTGTGTGTGTTATGCGGAATTGGTGAAATTTTTCTAAAAACAGTTTGATTTCACTTGGATTACTTGAACTTTTTGAATTTAAAAAAAAAAATTGGTTCATATCCTTGTTTCGATCAAATGAGCCTTTGATCCACGTAAAACTACGTTTTCATTTATTTTTTGTAAAAAAATATTAGAGCAGGCAATTAAGCAATTTCACTGGTTCAGGCTAATATATATATATATATATATATATGCATGTAAATTGTCCTAATGAAATTTCATACAGAGGAAGTCAATGTATTTATGTAGACAGCTTGTTGTATTCCTCTCTCTCTAAAGGCTTAACTTACTTGTCGATTACTTTGGCCCCAATTCTCCCTTTCTTCCAATCAGTTTCTTTCTTCATTTTTGTTTTCAAATTTCCGCCCACACGTTTTCCCCAACTCGAACACTCCCGTTGCAAATTTTTTTCTAATTTTGTTTTTGGCTTTTTTTTCTCTTTCAAATGCAGTCAGACACGGGATGAAGCCACTTATTTCTCCTTGACTGTCAATGTCAGGGTATGCAGACTAATAATAGTGACTGTGGGCAGTCGCAGATTAACCATTAGGCTAAGTAGGTCTAAGCCCAGGGGTGAGATCCTGGAAGGGTGGAGGAGAGTAAAAAAAAAAGCTACTTCAATTTTGAGTACATATGAGTATTAGCGGTGATATTCCAGCATTTTGACATATGTATGATGTATACAATGTATTATGCATATTATGATGATACAAGGTATTTAATGTTACTTCATTCTATTCAAAAGAGGGTCAGGAGGAGTCTGACTAAAACTCAACCTTGGGGCCCGGTCAGTAGATAATATGTCACAGGCTGCAGGGCAGTGGTGGTGAACCTTTTTTGCACAGTGTGTCAAAATTAAAATTTTTTTCATAATCCTGTAATCAGATTATCACTAACAAGTATACATGTACATTGTAAATGCTTATAGATAAGTGGCTTTTTTTGCTTCCTTTTTTTTTTAATGATATTCTCAGAACTACGGTTGTAATAAAATACAATTTTGAATTCCAAAATACTGTAATGAGACTAGTATAATGAAATGAAACTAGAAAAGTTTTTTTTTCCCCGAAGTTAATCATGTGTCACTAAGAAACATTGGGTGTATGACTGCTGATACGTGTTATAGGTTCGCTTTCACTGCTGCAGGATGAGGAGATACGGGTCTGTAACTGAACTCAAGAACTGAATAAATAACCAATTCCTGGAAAGACAAACCAAGAAATTTCTCAGTGTTTCTGTGTTTTGCTGGTGACACTGAATCTTGTCTCTTGTGTTAAGAATTATATTAATCCTCTTATGCTTTTACGAATGTCCTTGATTCAAACCGGTGGAATGACCTTTTCACATTTGTGTGGAGTAAACAAAACACATGTCAGTCAGCTGATGAGAAATGAGTTTCTAAAATTTTTTTGTCAAAATTAGAAACTGTAATCAAAACTGTCACAAAAGTATCAAATAAGTTTCTTCAGTTTCCAAGTTGGTCCACCTGTCTATGCATGCATGTCTGTATGTATGAGATGTACAAGTTGCACCAATGGAGTTAGAGGGCTGAAAATTTATTCATTTACTCCTTATTATATCGAGAAAAAACTTCTTTTTTCTTTTAAAAAAAAATCCCCCTAGGGTTTTTAGTGAGGAGTTCATTTTGCAATGTAAGTTTATACTAAATCATTCCCAAGCTTGTGCTTGCTTGTTTTTTTTTGTTTTTTTAAAAATTCAGACTTTCTAGTGATTACTGTTCAACAAAAAGCAAGAGTGACTTATTCATTGATCATCTCTTCTTTTAATGTTTTAATTGATCATTCCCAACACAGCTTGCCATCAGAAGACATTGGTTACGTGACGATTTCTAAGCAGACTTGTCTTCTATTCAATTAAATTCATAGCATCATTTTTCAGTCATTTGGCCTGTTATTATACAACCTTCGAGGTAATTGGTTATTCCATCATGAAAGAATGATTCTAATTTTGATTTGATTAATTCTTCAAGGAATTTTAGCCGTATCTCGGACTTGCTTGAAAGTATTTTGCATGGAGTAAAATACATGATTATCTGAAGGTTACAGGTCTAGAAAATGCACAGTGTGTTGTAGAACTTCCTAACCTAAGTCCATGATCGTTTGTGGATGCATTTGTAGCCTCAAGTTGTTATGCTGCAAAATTAAAGGTCAACTTCCTTGCCCAGAAAAAGGTGATTTCTATAACAGAGCAGCATTCAAACGACCCAGTTGCTCACTGTAATATTGTGCAGCAACAGTTCATACTATAATTCATGATAAAGAAGATCCCTTTAAATCTCACAGAACACAGAAAAAATTATTTTTGTCTAACTCCAGTGCAAAGTCTGGAGTTGACTTTGTTTTGCTCCTGTTAGAAGAACAAGAACAATCCTCACCAAAATGTGGGGGAGTAAATCAATACATAAAACACGCATTACCCAACTATGATTTGAACTTGGAACCAATTGGTTGCTAGCAGGCTGAGCTAAATCAACAAGTCTTGAATATCAAAATTCATCATACAGATATGCACAGACTTATTTCATTCTAATAAATAAATCATTATTCTCAGATGTTAGTAGGCATATAGTGTCAGGTTTTGTTTAAGATATATTATCAGCCGCCCGGGTTATATAAATGATATATCTATCCACAGCCTGTTGATAAAACAAGTTGAATGGAATCAGCCTAAACTCAAAAAGAAAAATAGTTGGTTTCAAACTGTCAATGTCAGTAACGAAATTCCTCAAACCAATTCCAACTAAAAACAGTACTCCCAGATCAATGCCCCGAAAATATTTTTATAAATTTTTTTATTTATCGTATATATAGTACAGAAGTTGCAGGAATCATCTTCAGTCAGAAAAGATGTTTGCATGGAGTTTGACACTGCAGTAGACGGTATTGTCCTCAGTTGATCTATTCGGATTTATCATCATCAGTTTGTTAGCTTCCATCTCTCTATCATGGGCGTCGCAGTGCCAGTACTTTCTAAGTTCATCTTCCTCATCATGCCATCTCTCTTCCTGTTGGCCAGAGTCTTACACTTGATCTCTAGGGATCCATGTTGAGTCATGATGTCCAGCGGTTATCTGCCATTCTTACAACATGTTCAGCCCATTGCCATTTGAAATTTTTTAACATTTTTTATGATGTCCCAGACTCCTGTCTTTTCTCTAATATTTTATGTTCTCTTATATCTTCATGCAAAGTTGAGTATGAATCTCTCATGTCCCTGTTGCATGGTTCTCAGTTTGAGGGTCAGTCTTTTGGTTAAGTTCAATGTTTTGGCTCCATATGTGACCATCGGTAGGATACATTGGTTGTATACCCTTCTTTTTAGGATTAGAGAGATTTTCTATACTTATATTCTTACTATAGATTTATCAGTGACTATTTTGTCCTAAAATGATGTTTATCTGTTTCAAGCGAGAAGAGACCATTATTTCTTTTTTTAATCAAGTCCACACAGAACATATTTTTATTGTTGTGAATTTTTCCCTAAGGCTTTTAAATGATGACTAGAGTTGACTAATTGCAGAAGTAATAAGAAGCTGAGTAAACTTGAGAAACACTTCTAAGATTTCTTTAACATTGTATAAAAAATGGCACTGGGAACTTTTGCATCAACTCAATATATTCATATATATACATCTGGTTGGTTACTCAATTGAAACTATCATTCAGTGATTTGGCATCATGCTGTATTCAGGGTGACCAATCAAAAAAAAAAAAATAGGTGTAATCAATAATTAAATCACTTTAATTGTGTTTTTTTTAAGGCAGTGGTCTCTAAAAAATTCCCAAATGTCAAAAATCAAGTGCAGATGCTGTCAGACACAATCTAAGCATCAATTTAGCATAAGATTACATTGTAAATAGAAACCCCCTTTGCTAAAAACCTATCCAAGTGAGGTAATTTAAAAAAAACAGTAAAAACTCTTCATAATAGATGTAAATGTTTACATTTTGATCCCTCTAGCTTTATTGGTGCAGTCTGTATGTGCAATACATATATGGCTATGTACATATCATGCACCAGACCCATTTAAAGACTGAAGAAGCTGTTATTGATAGTTTTAGTGACTGTTCATGTAGATGTGAGAAGTTGACCAATCCCAGCATTTTATGTTCTATGGATATCTACAAGATGAACATTGAACTACTTACAGAGAAATTAACCCAGATTTTTTATAGACATTTTAATATGAATTCAAAAAAAACATTTAAATCTTTTCATTAAGACAAAGAGTGAATGAAATAGCAACGAAAACAAGAAGAAAAATAAGAGAGAAAAACCAGGAAACAAATTGAAACCAAAAGCCTTCTCTACCAGAACACAATTGACCTATTTATGCCTCAAAATAAAAGAAATCCTCTTCATGAGGGTGGGGAGGTGCTTAAGGGTGGGGACATATCCACCCCCTACCCAAGCAAAAAAAAAAAAGAAGAAAGAGGCTCCCCGTAACACACAAAACATTTGGCAATGATTATATCTCAATTTCTTGAATGATCCATGGAGGCCCAGTCATAGCTTGTGGCTTTATATGGAGACCCTGGGTGCTAGCCTGATGCTTAAGATGGACTCCCTCATGGAGCTAAAGGGCTGCAACTACCCTGCTATTCACATTCTCATTCAATTCAATTCAATTCTCTCTACCGTTAACCGTTAGGCCACCTGCATATTCATATTTATAAAATGTAATGAGTATCCATATATATATATATATATATATATGTTTAAGAAAAGCATAAAAAAGGAAAGCCAAGCTTTTTTAGTTATGGTTTTGTGGTATTGTAATTTTTGATAAGCTTAGTCATTAGTATATCAATCTTGATTTGAATCCAAATCAAGATTGATGTATAAATGACTTGACTTCAATCCCTTCCTCTGGACGGTGGAATATGATAACCAGAAACAGAATCACATCAGCCTTGTGAAGATGAGTACGAAACTGGTTAAGTCTAATTGAAAATTATCATACCTCAAAACCATAACTAAAAGTTTAGCTTTCTTTTTTTACACTTTTCTTGAATTTATTCAATCCTTGTTGCAGAATTGACTAACCTATTTTCCAATGTATATGTGTATATATATATATATATATATATATATATATATATATATATATATATATATCTTTTTTGTTTTACACTTTTCAATAAGTTCACAGACCCTAAATGCAAAAATACTGAGGAGCGACACCTTGTTAGAGCATTCATATAGTAAATTTTTATCATAAGTCAGCTAGCCAGACCAGCTTGAAAACTGAAGAAACATATGTTAAGTTTTTGTGACGGTTTATTATGTAACATTTAAACCTTTTACTTTTAGAAATTGGCCATTTTAGATGAATAACACTGAGGTATTCATATCTAATAAGTTTAGAAGGTCATAAAACTAAAATGGAAGTTAAAAGGGTCAAGAAGATTGTGCAGCTCCAGTCTTGGAAGGAGGTAGGGCCTACTTGCTAGGAATTTCAATATTCAAAAACCTAGTTCTTCACAAGAGCTCACTGATCACTGGTGGAAAAAAAATTCAACTTTCTCACTCATAAAACAGGCCAAATAACAAATGAAATATTGATATTGGAAACAGGTGACTGTCGCGAAAGCATTTAGAATTAATCATAATTGTGTCACGACAACAAAAGAGTGATATGTTTCAGTTCAGCATCGAAGCTGAACATTGTAAATATTGCTGAAACATTTGTAACACAGCTGCTACCTAGAAAGGAGAAAAAAACAAAATGAAAACTTGAATAAAAACTGAGAAATACTAGCATGACCTTTGGAAATTCCATGATGCGGCTCTGTGGCTTAGGAATAAGGTGATTCATGTAGTTCAAACAAACACAAAAAGAGAGATTACTTACAGCTATAAATAGTGGCTTATCTGATAATGAATTGATAAAGACATGTTGACAAAGGCATGTATTGTAGATTTTCATGAACAACACCAAAAGTAATATGTCTTATCAGGGCCAGTTTTGAGCCAACTGGAACAGTCGCTCCTCATGTGCCTAAGGAGGCCCTGAGCTAGCATAATCTACTCTGGTCTTGCCAAATACACTTAACAACACATTGCATCATGAACCTAACGTGACATTACAGGTTTTACTGAAAGCAACAATAATTCTAATTTTCTTTGGGATTTTTTAAAAGTCAGTAGAGTTTGTTTACACTGTTTATATCTTGAATTATTTTTTATTGACTGAACTTGAATGGAATATGTAAATCAATTACAGAACTGAAATTTTAAGCATGAGATGGTTTTTGAGTGATTGCTTTCCATTCTACCATAGAAAAAAAAAAGTCAGTAATAAACTTTCATTTTGAATCTCTAACACTGTAAAAACCTTGACTGTGAACTGCAGGCCCCACAAAAAATGTTTCCGATCGGGCCCCACAGTGTCTAAGACCAGCCTTGTTCCTCATGTGTGTAGGGTTGCTGAGTGGGTTACATAAAGGAGAACAGACTTGGTGAGCTAAGTTCAAACTCCATTTGGGACACTTCATATTCATTTTTTTCTTCCTGAGTAATAAGTGTTATTTTCTTACTGCTTATGTCTGAAAAGTATTTCCAACTGGACAAAGGGTGAATTTGCACATTTTTAATCTCATGAAGTGAGAAAAACTACTGCATATTTATATCACTGTCCGAGCCAAAAAAAAAAAGCAAAGTCAGAAGGGAATTATTTATGTTTTCTTTTCTACTTTTTACTCACAAGCAATCAGAAAATAACGTTCACAACCCGGGAACAAAAATCGTGTTGCACACTGTTATTTTGTTCGTATGGATGAGATTCTCATCCCATCCAGATAATCAACCAACCGATATCAGGTGGCAATTTATTGCTTAGTTGATCATCATTGATGCTTTTATGACGTTGCATTTTTGATTTATCTTTTTTTTTTATTCCGTTCCGTCTGGTGATGAGATCAGCATTGGGGGTTGAAGTGTTGAGACAGAGAGGCAGAGTGGGGTAGGAGATTGTTGGTGGGAATCGGGTAGGGGTGAGTCAGTTGGAGATGTTAAGAGTTGGGTGAGCTAGGAAATTTCTGGGTAGAAAAATGCAGGGTGGTGGGTTGGTTGGACACTCAGCAGAGAATTAAGGAAGTTGTGGTAAGATTATTGCACGCGAAAAGTCATGAATCTGTGTTTGCTGATCATCATTAAATGATGACTCAAACGGGTTAAGTGACTAAAAATGGGAAGGGAAATGAATCACCATAGCCCGCTCATGTATCAGAACTATTTATCTAGAGAATTATCTCGAATTATCTAGAAAATAAATCCATTCAAAATTGTCCTTATCAAATGTATTTACTCAATAAGTCTGATAACTTTCTAGCAAAACCAAAAATATATCTATGTACATATATGTATATGTATGTATAACATGCATGTGAGAATGTCCTTGTGTGTGTGTAAACACTTTTTGTGTGAAGAGAAAAGTCTATGTGTGTGTGTGTATATGCTGGTGTGTGTTTTTTTTATGTTCATGTATGTGAGGGGAGGAACACAGACTTTGAAAAAATCCTAATCGCTTGTGTCAAAAGCTACTTAGTTGATGAAGCTGTGAATAAGATGGAGATCTTTTCTTTCATTTTCACTTCTCATATAAAGATAACAGTGATCAGAATAGGGTTGCAAGAAAGAGAGACTAAGTAAAAACAAGCCTGTCTGCAGCAGGGTCAAACTCAATTCCTATCTCTATTCCGACTGAAGATGATTTCTGCAACCTTTACGTCGTATATATGACAAATAAAAAAAATTATAAAAATGTATTTTTTAGGATAAATATATTTGTTTATTTGAATGAAATAATCCCTCGCGTATTTCTAACATTGTTTTTCATAGATATGTAACACTCGTTAATTTAGCTCAGTCGATAAAAGAGCAGCCTACCAATCAATTGATTGTGATTTCAAATCTCATTTGGGGCATGTCAATTTCATATATCCCTTTGGTTCAACGTCACAGGACAGACAGTGAAGAGTTTACTCCTCTGAATTTGGTGAGGATGGTTGTTGTTATTGTTGTTATGGGAGAAAAACAAAGTCAACTCCAGACTTGGAGTAGAGATTGACAATACCTCCTCACAGCTTTAATACAGATGAATGAGTGTGTATCAATATATGTATGTATTTATATATGTGTGCATTAATATATATATGTATGTACCAAATCCTCAGATTTGATTTAAGATGATATTTTTAAACATCAATCTATCTCAGTCTTTTTCCTGATTGTATCTGAATGGAAGATTATTTTCTCTTTTGAAAGAATAATATTTCCCAGAAGGGTTATTGTTATTATCAAATATCTGAGCTGCTTTAATAAAGATATCAATTTTCCATGACCGATATTTAGGTATAGGTTTATTCTGAATCATCAAATTAGGGAAGTAACGATTGACATCTCCATTTTAACGATTCTAGTTTCTCAGTGGCAAATGATAACGTATTAAATGTCCTTATCTGAGGAGACTCGATGTTGTTTCGCCACTGATGCCTATCCTCAGACCTGAAGGGAGTCAGGGTGGTGTGCGATTCATGAAATTAGACTTGGAGGCTATAAGCGCTGATGCAGTGTCACTCAGTTCACCGATAATAGTTGAAGAACACACTGCAATGTCAATACAAGAAAGATTTCACCATCATATGTGTAGATATGAATGCTGTAAGTAGGAAGAAAAACTGAAAAGCAAGAAATGACTGATTGGAGACCAAGGAAACGTAAAAAAAGACTGATGATATGATGTGTGATGCCCAACTAAGGACAGCAGCACAATTCACATAGTGAATTGAAGCCCCCTAAAAACCTATTTACTGGGGGAATTCTTAAAAAACAGAGAAAACATTTTTTCTAGACATAATAATGAGTAATTGTTCAAATTTTCAGCCCTGTAACTCCTTTGGTGTGTGATACATGATAAATACATAGGCAGACAGTCAGACCACCTTGAAAACTGAAGCAACCTATGTTGACACTTTTGGTGACAGCTTTGGTTGACAGCAATGCATCCTCCTGATAGTCACCTAACCAAGAGATTGGTCAACAAACTGAGAAGCATATAATGTGCACGTGAAAGTTTCATTTTCAACATCTCATGGAGAGCACAATATATTAGGGAAAAAACAGGAATCTGAGATCATAGAATCCATAAAAAAACTTAAATCACATTTCACAAGTTTTCTCTGTGCTTCTCTTTCTTGGTAAGACTTTGAGGCTCTCCAAGGTTTGCAATACAATTGTGGCATCACCTATTTCATCAACCATTTACCCACAATTGAGGGGAGAAGAGATATATTCATGCCTTTCCCAAGAGCATTAGTTTAGAGCAAGCACAGATTATCTCAGTCGGTGTTAGAATCCATCTCACTGGTTCCATTTTCCATGCTGCTAACTGCTAGGCCAAAAGCACCACCTCAAAGAGATGAAGAGTGAGTAAAGAAGGGATGGATGAAGAAGTGAGAAAAAGAGTCGAGAAAGAGATCAAAAGAGGAAGAAAAGAAAGAATGAATGAAAGGGAGGGATTAAGAAGGAAAGAAATAGTGAAAAAAAGAAATTTAGAAAGAAAGAGAGAAAGAAAGGATGAGATAAAAAAAAACAAAGAGATCAATAGAGGAAGAAAGAAAGAATGAATGAAAGAGAGACATTAAAAGAAAAGAAATGATGAAAGAAAGAGATCAGCAAAGAAAGGAAGTGATAAAAAAAAAAGGAAGAAAGAGATCAAGGAGGGAAAAAAAGAATGAGATAAAGAAAAAAATGGAAGAAAGAGATCAAGAAAGAGAGGAAAAAGAGATCAAAAGATGAAGAAAGAAAGAAAGATCAAGAATTAAAGAAAGAAAGATAGAAAGATGATGAAGAAAGATAGAAAGATGATGAAGAAAGAAAGAGATTAAGAAGTAAAGAAAGAAGAAAGAGATCAAGAATGAAAGAAAAACTGAAAGAAATCAAGCAGCCAAAAATGAATGAAGAGAATGAAGGATCTTACAAATGGATTATGGGAGATTTGAAAGAGAATTGAAGAGAAAGAAGTTGATAGACAGATCGAACCAGAGCAAAATAGACATAGACTGATCGTTTCTAAGAGGAGAGGTAAGTAATGAAAGGAAAGAGATAAATAAATGAATGAAAAAGATATCAGATTAAAAACAGAACCAAGTACAACGGATATTTGTCTAAGTAGCTTCTTTGTTGTTGGCCAAACGAGTTTCCATGGACGCTGAAACCATTGTGACTTGTATTGACTATCTCCAGGAATAACAGTAGTAGAAATGACCTGTTATTGTTGTTGTCTCTGAGTTACGCCAAGTTCCGTCTGTTGGTAACACAAATAGCAGTGGCAATTGTAGGTAGTTGCAAGTTATGGTACTTACAAAAGCAGAAGAGACTATAACAAGGGTAGGCAAATTACGGTCTGCCAGACAAATCCAGCCAGCAAATGGATTTTGACTGGTCTGCGAGTAAATATTTTGATACTTATTTTTTATTTTCTCTGTATCTTTTTGATAGATTCAAAAGATTCCTTGATTAAAATAATTTGAATTCTTTGACTATTAATTGGCATTGATAAGCAAAAGTGATTTTTTAGCATGCATTATTCATTGATTTGAGACAAAATATCACGTGATGTATTTTAATGGATAATACCCATAGATTTCAAGCTTTCTCAAAGAATTTATCTGGCCCAACTTCCACCATACGATCTAATCGCTGAGGCAAAGATGTTGCCAAGTGCAAGACTTTTAAATCAGTAATTTTTGGAGAAATGCTTAACAATAAGTTGGTCTTACTAAATTTACCACAAGTAGTAAAATTTGGAAAGAAATAAAATTTGATATAAAAATTAGAGATTCTATGCAATGATGTAATAGGCATATGTGAGTGTATATATATATGTATGTATATACATGTATATATATATGTATGTACATATTTGTATGTATATGTATACATATACAACACACATATATATATATATATATATATATATATATATATATATATATATATATATATATATACTGCTCTTGACCATTCACCAAGAAGCTATTAGTCATGAAATAAATCTAATGTAACTAATGATTTTGTATTATCATGATATATATATGTATCGGTGTATCCACAGATGAAAAATATATTTATCTCTGCATTCATGTGTAAGTGCATGTGTGTATGCACATGTGTGAGTGTTTATGTGTACTTGTATAAAACTATATCTGCTTGATGTGAAAGTTTCTGGCATTCTTTTGAAAAATATTCCTTTCATGTAAATTCATTGGTTCATTATACAGCAATCAAAGCATTTTCCTTGGATTTCTATGTATCTTCACCATTTCTCAACTTGTTAGTATGTTCCATCATAAAACAAGGATTCTACATTTGATTCAATGAATTCTTTGGGGAATCTTTTTGTGCATCTTAAGTTGTTGGAATCGCTACTCAGACAAAGAGTATTGAAACACATGATAGTGTGATGGTGACAGTTCTGGAGCTTAGGCTGCCCAGCGGAAGATTTCCTATCCTAGTTTTCTGATCTTTTGCAATGGGGTGATGGATATTGTCAAACACCAAAACCATCAGTTGACTTTTTTGGCCAGGAATTCTTTTTTCTCATTCAAAAATGTCATTGAAACGAGCCAATTACTCTCTACTGTGTCATCCTGTAACAGTCTGTCTTATTTTCCTGAAATTTGTGCAAAAAAATTCCATCCGCATCCCACAAAAAAACGAAAAACTTTTTCTCCTAGGTAGAATCTGTGTCTGTCTTTCTTCGTACAGGATTCTTTGTCCATTTTCTATCACAGAAGCCACTTTTTCATTAAGTTAACTTTATCTGGAACAAGAAGAGAAGGGCAAGCTTTTGAACTCGGACTAATGTTTGTTTCCGTCAGTACATGTGGACTCCATTCTATGAATGGTTGACAATCTCACTCAATGGTGTCTCACTGAGTAACGGTATGGGAGAGGGTCTGTTCATGCATACGTCGTAAGGTCCCCACTGAATGGTTGACAAATTACATGAAGGCAATACAAATGGTTTTTTAATAGTCGGAAGAGGATATTTCTATCAGCAAAATAGTTACCATTTAGTGGAAGAGTTCATTGTTAAAGACAGAGGAACTAACAGAAAAAATCACACTGTCAATTATGCAGAGAGATCATTACAATTATCTACACACACCATCCTTAAACCTAGCTTTATTCACTTAGCAAAGAGACAGAAGGTGTGCCAAGGTGGAAACATCAATGACAAGCTTTCTTTTATTACCAGTGTTCATTGTGTTAGCCTGAAATCTTAGATTTGAATCGTGAGTCATAAGGCTGATTAAATGGGTCAACATGATCTTCAAAAAAATATGATGCAGCATGGCTGTGCATCTCATATGGCTTAGTCAAGTAAGTACCACCACAAAGCCCCCCCCCCCATCATGTGATTCTCTGGTACTATAGTTACCCTCTGCTTTTTGAAAGTTTTGTCAATTATTTGTTTGAAGACGTTTCTAGACCAAAAACACACACGCGCAAAAAAAAAAAATGGTTGAAAAATTTGCCAAACATCAGGATTGTTTATATAAGCAATTATTCTATAATCTATTTTTATTAGATGAAATGTTAATCATCATGATTAGTTAAAAAAGAATCAATGTTACAATATGCTATTATTTTAATTTTTCAGTTGATCTAATATTACAAAATCACAGTGACACTGATGACCTGGGTATTAAAGTTGCAATTGGAAAATTAAGATGTTGGTGAATTGTCATATTGAGAAAAAATTAATAATAATGATAGTTTATAAAACACTATACACACCAAAAATGAGAATCTATTAAAGATACAACAGCAGCAAAGTCAAAATGGCCAAAAATTACTTGTAGCCGAACCAAAAAGTTCATCACTAAATGCTTGCCAGAAAGACCAGATTTCTCAAAATTTGGCTATATAATTTGCCAAAATGGCAACCCTGTCCTTATATACCATCGTTGCCATTTTTTGGTCTGAACACGCTCAAAAAATTTTTCCCATACAAATACATGATAATTACTACTTTGCTTCGCACCATTTGACACAAAAAGGAACGCTCTACTTATAACAGGGGGGGGGGGAAGTTGCATCCTGCATAATTAGCATAAAAGTTGTAATTTGAGATGAGAGAGAGTTACTCTTTTGATCTTCGTAATAACTGATACATCAAGTGAATATGAGCTGTAAGTAGGTTTCATGTACTCGCTTTCATACAATGCAACGTTTTTTTTCATTGTACAGCAAAGATGAATTTTAGCACATGTAGTAATTTGACACTCGCTGAAATATAATTTCATAAAGATGAGTTAATCTCAACTTGCACAAGTTGGTGACAATGGACAAAGTTCTATCATAGTTCTTTTCACACCAAATTCTCATCTTGTTTATTCTTCGTCTATTTGTCTCTTTCACTGCGACAGTTATATATTAAGAAATGGATATATATATATGATACAGGGATACATTAACCATGAAATGATGGGAGATCATTTCAAAAAAGTTTCTATATAAGATAAAACAATTTATAACCATTCTGTCGGATCATATATATATATATGTGTGTGTGTGTGTGTACAAAATGTGTAGTATGTCTATATGGAAAATGAAAAAAAAAATGATGAAAGAAAGAAAATGCAAAACAGGAATATTTTGATTTACAGTTTTATTCTAGACATTGTATTATAACCTTTACAGCAAAAACATGAGATGATGGAACATAAATATATATTGTCTAATAATAACATGAATGCAAAATATGAGTTGACTGCAATTTTGAAACTTTGGTTTTCAAACATCATTTCCGATGAAGCCACAATGGTATAACATGAAGAAAATATATTTTCTAAAAATTCCAGTCAAACAAACATTTCCTGAAAACTGACCACTTCCATCCTGACCCTTTCCACTCACTGACCCCTCTTATTCAAGACAAGCCTGATACTCATCAGTACAGATACAAACACACTCTGAACCCTCCTCTCACAGACCTTTCTTATTTTAGACCAAATATGACTCTCACCTACACAAAAACAAACATCCTTTGTCCCACTCCCACTAAACAACCCACAACACAAAAATATCCCCAGTTTTTTCCTCGAATCACAAACATGTAAACATGATACAATTTTCTTTGCATGGCTGAAAGTTTTTCTGAACAAGATGGTTGGCAATCATCGAAATGCTCTGAAATATACCCATGTGATAATAAAAATTTTTGAGATATGATATACATTTTTCTCTTTGCTTTCCAATTCTCATTTTCATCAGCATTCTGTTTGATCAGTTCATATCCACAAAACAAAGGTCTGTACATATATCATTGGTTTCTATGGTTGAAAAGCAGTTTCTTGTAGATAACCCTCCCCACCCTGTTATGCTGGTCTTTGTACACTTTCTCGGCCAATTAGCTGCGTTTATTTACAATGTAGTTGATTGTACATTTGTTATTTTACAGTGTCTTTATAATTGCATTTATATTGTTAATTTTTATGGTGCTTTTCAGATTTGCCAAGTTTCTTTCTTATCCTCTGCAAAGCCATGGCTGTGTTGATTACTCAGTGATTTCTTGGTTTGTCTCCTAAAATGCCCATACAGTTGATTTTCTTCTTTTGGATTCATGTTTTTTGTATTTCATGGTTCTGTAGTTTTCCTGTTAGTTCTATTGCAGTCTTTAATTATCATCATCATCACCATCACCATCATGATCATCATTAATACTAATCTGATCTTCAATTTATCCCTTCAAAATGCCAGCTTCACTGAACGCATTCTTTATGAAGGTCTTCCCCATTAAGAAGCTTTCATCTGGGGTTTTCCATTACACTTCCTGTTATTTTTAAAGGCCATTTTTTTGACTTGCATTTCAAAAACCACAATTTCATTGTGGTACTGAAAATAGACAGCCATATTTGTCACATGGTAGTTGTTATGGTAACACCTGTAGGTATTTAGTCCAAACAGAGACCCCATGCCTACCTCTGGTTCCTCTGACATTATGATAAAGTTATAATTTATCCAAGTTTTCTTCTCCAATGGAATGTTTGTTTGTTCCACCCAAATTCAAAACAGCTGTGTTAGAATAATGTTCTTTGGGACCTCTTCCTCTGCAGGGGTGGACTTGGGATTTTGAGCGGGGGTGGGGATCTTGTTTTTTTTTTTTTTTTTTCAAGTACTGTCTTATTAAACAATGAATATAATGAATTTTTGTTTTTAAGGTTAATTTACTTGGGATTATTTATAAAATTTCTGTATGAATACATTAAAAATGATTTCTATGATAGTGTTTTAGCCTAGCAAAGTGGGTCTAGTCACCCTCCCAAGAATCTGCACCTGCCCTACTCCCATAATAATGTATTGAAAACTCTGTGTGCGATCAACTACAGTATTTGACATATTATAAGACCCAACCCCTTTCTTCCCTTGAAAAATATCCTCATAGGTGAATGTGACCATTTATTGTCCAGCCCCTCAAGAAAAGATAGATGATAAATGAGATGTATTCACAGAAAAAGCATTTTTTTTTTTCAATATTCCCAGTTGGAATAAATGCGATTGGGGGTGGGTGGTCTTATTTGCCATTAGATGAGGTAATAATCAGTATTGTTATCTAACTAAAGAAACCCTTCAAAAATTTGAAGGAAATATCTATTATGATCATTAATCAGCAAAATGTTTTTTTCAAAATCCAGCAAGTTTTTGAAGAGTTTGAATAATTTTTTCTCATTTTCCTTTGGCTGAAGATGGAATCTTTTTCCATGAAGTGGCTCTATTTAAAAATCTTGTTATATGCTTAATGTAAACCAATAACTTCATTTCATCGACTGATATTTGCTTTAAAAAGTACAAACTCCTAATCACATATGAAATAACCCTGTTCTGTCAGTAACATTTGCTTTAATTAATCACCGACAATCACTTTCTTCCTGATTTTCAATGCATTTCTATAGTAAAACTCATTTACAAAATGTTTCCATTGTAAAACATATTTACAATGTGCTTCTATAGTAAAATCATCTACAATTTGCTTCTATTGCAAAATCATTTGCAATGCATTTACATTATACATGTAATAGCCTTATTTTGTCAGTAAAACTAGCATTAATTCATGACCATTGACAATCCTTTTCTTCCTAATTTTCAATGCATTTCTATTGTAAAATCCTTAGCAGCGGATTTACATTCTGCATATTATAGTTCTATTTTCTCAGTAGCTCTTGAATTAATTCCTGACGACTGACAATACTTCTCGTCCTGATTTTCAATACATAACATATAGATTGAGTACTGGAACTTTCAAAAGTTTTTGGTAAAATGTTGTACAATTTAATACTCAATCATCAATGTCAGGTTTGTTGGTAGAGAGAATCACCATAGCAAAGTGGGTGATGAGGTGAAGTAGTAGTACAGTCAGTGGTCAGCATTGGGACTTGCTGAAAATTTGTGAATGTTAAAATGCAGTAGGCATTAAAATAAAACCATCATTGTTGTTTATTGTTTTCCTTTACTTTACCCTACAAAAAACAAGACGATTTCTTGATACAGTTATTTGTTCTCATTTGTTAATGTCTTTTCAAAAGCATTTTATCTTTTGAAGTTGTTTATATCTTCCCTTTTGATAGTTTGAAAATTTGATTTCAGTTCTCGAATACTTTACAATCAATGAATAACACTGGATGAGTGTTTGTATTGCAAGGCATGAACATACCTGCCGTCCTCGTAATTTATTCTTTCACAGTCTATGTTGTATGTTTCATTTGAGAGATTATCCCAGTAAGGAAGTTGAATAATTTACAAGATTTCAACCAGGAAACTGATTCTCCAGTTTCAAAGTTAGATATGCAGGCATTTGTTTGACTAGACATCATGACATATACAGGGTGTCCCACAAGTGACCATCTGTTGTGAGCAGTTAGAGATTGAGATTTTGTAGGCCCCTCAGAAACATGTACTGTGAGGACCTAGTGATATTTTCAAAAGGAAAGGAAAAGCTGAAGAAAAATTAAATTCATTTTTACAATGCAAACATTTAAAGCTAAAATTCAAACATTTACTTCGTAAAATTTCTCAGAAACAGACTTCTCCAAAAATTGTAATTCCTTAGAGACATTCTCTTCAATCGCTGTGAGAACAAGTCTGTTTTTGTTGTTCTTTGATGTCACAAACTGTCATACAATATAAACAGTACAGTGTTTCTTTTTACAAATACATGTGCGATATAGTAACTGAACCCTTTTTGAATACATAATTTCAATTTTCAGTACTTATACTTTGATCCAGGATTCACTAAATGAAATAACTTTTCTCCTTATATCTGGAGCCCCCCCCCCAGCTGATTGAAATCCCTGGGCTGCAGCCCCTAGGGCCCATGCCTTAATCAAGCGCTGATTGTAAGAAGTAATATGAATTAAAAAAAAAGACATGAGAATATATATATATATATATATATATATATATATATATATAAAGAGTGTGGTTCCAATATGCAATAGATACCTTTGTAAAATAAGTGTGTTTAATTAAATTGAAAATCAAATTCTTGATTGAACTTTATTGAAACCATATAGACATAACATATATAAAAAGGATGTAATAAGATGAGAGCATTTGAGTCAAGAATTTGATTTTTAATTCAATTGAACTCATTTAATCTTCAAATGGCACTCATCATGTTTTTAAATTCAGTATTTTTGGATGAATGTGCAAAAAAAACACTGGCTGAAGTTTTTAGATTCTACCTGTTGACCATAAATGTCTCTATGGATCTAAAAGTGATCATCTGTTTTGTGGAACACACTTTCAAGTATTATTCTTTCTTGTACATTCAATGCCAATAATAGGTCTGAAAGTAAAAAGAAAGATTTAGAATTTTAAAAATCACCACAAATGGGTTCCAGGAATTTGAATGTAAAGAAAACCTGTGTTTTGTATGAAATTATGCATATAATAATGTCAATGTTTGTATTGTGGATGTGAAGTGATCCAACAGAATGTAGATGAAAATGATAATTGGAAGGTGAATAGAAAAACTCAAGAGATAAGTGTTACATCTCAAAATTTTCTATTATTCTGTGGGTGTATTTTGAAACATTTTGACGGGAGCCAGCCATTTTACTCAGGGAAAAATATTGTTCATGTATGGTTTGTAGAGAAAATATGCTATTTACATGTCTGATGCTGGAGAGGAGAATGGGAACAACAGAGAAATATTTCCCATTCTCATCTTCAGGATCAAACATGTAAACAGCATATTTTCTCTGTGAACTGCTCTGAATATTTTTCCTAGAAAAAAATGGCTGGCCCCTGTCAGAATGTATCAAAATACACCCTCAGAAATATGATGTAACACCTATCTCTTGAGTTTTTCTCTTCAGCTTTCAATTGTCATTTTCACCTACAATAATGTAACATCTTTAAAATCCCTGCTATTCTAACAAAATAGATTGCTACTTTAGGAACATTGTGTACTATAATATTTACTTTGCTTAGCCTGACAGAAAGCCACAAGTTTTGAGCACCCTTTAAGGATTGGACTTATTAACGATGGTTTCAGACCAGATTTTGAATCACTGCATCATCACCTGTAATAGAGATACATTTTGAGATAGGTATAGATTGTTTTTGCTAATCTATATCTCAGCTTGAAAAGAAAGAGAATTAAATTGTTGGTAAAAATAAACGTTTTTTCCAGTGACAGCCTTGTCTGAATGTAGGGAAATACAGAATTTCTGGAGTTCTTACAGGGAATTTATCAAATTAAGATCTTATCACTCGGGTGGAGACATTATTCTAAAGTCTTCAACATCAATGATAGTTATTTATGGATGTTATAAAATCCCATCTGTTCGCCTTATATATATATAAATATATATGTGTGTGTGTGTGTGTGTGTGTGTGTGTGTGTGTGTGTGTGTGTGTGTGTACTCATATAGGGACTACTTACTGTAATCTATAAAGTCTTGAAAGTTAGTTGTGGTAAACTCATCCTGTACAAGGTACTGCATGAATGAATAGTGTAATAGGTACTTAACTTTTGCTGTTATCAGCGTGACTTCGGTTAGCTTGACATGGGGGGGTGATTTTTTTTTTTTTTTTTTTTATGTTGACTTCCCAGCTAAAAATTACACCAAGCGCTGAAATTTTCATTCTTGTTGGTCATTCATGGGATGTGAATGCACACACACCCACACACACACACACACACAAGTGCAGTCATTGATAGAGAGAATTTAAATTTTATTCTCCTTCCTCAATTCACAGGTCACTTGTTTGGTAGCTTGGTATATTAATAGAGAGAAAGAATTGTTTAATCTAATAAAATAAATAGCTCTGGTTAATCACTTGATAGAGACCCTCACATCACCAATGTCTTTTGGCAGCATGCCATGTTATGGATGATCAATTAGAAAAATTGGAAAAAGAGGGTGATTGATGAATAGGTTAGTTCTCATGCCTTTTATTGTAATGTGACCACAAAGAAAGTCTGAAATTTCTAAGAAACAAGAGTGATTGCTGCTTGACAGAAATTAATGACCAATCAATAATAAACTTCTGTTTGACATATACTTTGTTATTATGGTATAATGTGTAAATTTTTGCCATTGATAATCAGTTGTTAACCATTTAAGTGTTCTGAGGATTTTAAAAACAAAAAAGTTTACATGGCACCCCGAGCAGGGTTAATAAAAACACCACCTCCCTTTCAGTGATGATTTAATATGTAGCTTATGCCATACATGTAGTATGTTATTTTATATCATATATCATCATAATGTATGTACATATATATATATAAATGTATATGTATATAATGGTTGAATACAACAGGCAAAGAGTATCCTGTTTTATTAAATTTTTCTTTTTTTTAGAGGAGAACATTTGCTTGGACTTATAGAGTGTAATAGTTGTTCTAAAATGTTTTATATGGTTATTGCATACATGTATATATAATTTTAATGAAATTTTAATCATGTTTTTATTTTTCTATTTGTAGGTAAGTGAACTTGGCCTAACAAAATCTATGGTGAGAAATATTTTTTCCCTTTTCTCCTTTTCTTTCAGTCTCTTTTCTTTCTGTTTTTTTTTTTGTTCTTCTGTCTTATTTCCTTCTCTCTGTCTTTTTTCTTCCTTTCTGTCTTTTTTCTTTCTTTCTGCCTTTTTCATTATCTGGAAATAGACATTTGAAAAAAATTTCAAAATCTATGGCAAGAAATATCTTTTTTCTTTCTTTCTGACTTTTTTTCTTTTCATCTTTTTTCTTTCTTTCTGACTTTTTTTCTTTTCATCTTTTTTCTTTCTTTCTGACTTTTTTTCTTTTCATCTTTTTTCTTTCTTTCTGACTTTTTTTCTTTTCATCTTTTTTCTTTCTTTCTGACTTTTTTTCTTTTCATCTTTTTTCTTTCTTTCTGACTTTTTTTCTTTTCATCTTTTTTCTTTCTTTCTGACTTTTTTTCTTTTCATCTTTTTTCTTTCTTTCTGACTTTTTTTCTTTTCATCTTTTTTCTTTCTCTCTTTTTCTTTCTGTCTTTTTTCTTTCTCTCTTTTTCTTTCTTTCTGTCTTTTTTCTTTCTCTCTTTTTCTTTCTTTCTGTCTTTTTTTCTTTCTATCTTTTTTCTTTGTCTTTTTTCCTCTCTATGTCTTTTTTTCTGTTTGTCTTTTTTTTCTTTCTTTTCTGTCTTTTTCTCCTGGAACCTAATTTCTACCATTATGTTTTTTTAAATGGTTTTATTTCTGAATTTATTCTATCATTGTATTGATTTTTAACTACTATTTACCATCATCTTAATTTTTGGCTGTTTTTATCACAATACAACTTAGGCAGAGAGCAAATTGTGTGGACCCGAAATGATGCTCTTGATAGATTTGAATACACATCACTCTTCCTTGAGGGAAACCTGGTATTCACTAAGCTGCTTTGACTACTCAGCCACGAAAGCTTCATGATCAGCAGAAGTCAAATTTCACCTTTCAAACCCACCCTTCACTCCAAATCCCTTTGGCAAGAGGGAAGTGATTTCAAATCTAAGAGGAAGGTACACAGTGGTTAAAAACCAATCTAATGGGTTATAAAACTTTATAGAATGATACAAATAAATAATGAAATAATTGGTTTTATTTTTCTTCCTCTCTTACTTTATTTCTTTTTCCTTCTTCATTGTTTTGGTTTAAAAAAATATTTATCCATCAATCTATTTATCTATGTATATAAATACACACATGCATATAAATGTACATATATATATATACATATGTATATATATATATCTATGTATATATATATATATATATATATATATATATATATGTATAAAGAGAGAGATATATACTTCATGAACTCCATGAACCAGATGATAACACTTGACCCATCATGACATAATAACTTGCTAATTCTTATCTTCCGAAAATTATACTATATACATATATATATATATATATATATATACATACATATATATATATATATATATATAATATACATATATATATATATATATACATATATATATATATATATATATATATATACATATATATATATATATATATATATACATATATATATGTATATATATATATATATATACATACATACATATGTATATGTATATATATATATATATACATACATACATATGTATATGTGTATATATATATGCTAAGTGTATTGAATAGAATTAAGTAGACATAAGTAAGTTGTAGTGTATAAAGATAAGCTGTTTCTGTTATTCCAAATTAGTCATTTCAATAAGGACCTCCTTAGAAAACCTTATTTTGATCGGTATTTCCTGCAGTCTGAATTTGTGCTGGATAGATAAAGACGAAAGGATTGTGAGAACAAGTTTGTAATCCTCCCACATCTGGCCAGGTCATGACACTCCTCAAAGGCCTGCATTAATCAATTTACTTTATGCACATGAACTTAGAATTTTTTTTGCTTGTTTGCTTTGATTCATACGGTAAAATTCTACCATTTTCAAATTTCATATATCTTCTGGCTAGCGCTGTTATTTTTCTTACATTCAAGCTGATGAGATACTGCTACAAAGAGGATGTTTGACTTCTTCTTTTGTAATATATATATATATATATATATATATATATATATATATATACATGAATAATACATTATACTAAATAACAAACTGCATGTATGACATGAGCTTACCATTAAAATCATAGCTGAAAGAGAGTTGGTGTTTGATCAATACTGCTCGGGTGCCATGTTGATATAATTGTTTTATTTTTAAAATCCATGAAACAGTTACATGGTAAATAACTGATGATCCCAACGAGAGGAAATTTACACATAGTACCGTAATAACAAAGTATATGTGAAACAGGGAAAAACAAACACACAAGGAAATTACTTTAACAGATATTAGGAAATGAGTGACTGAAGTGACACAAAAAATTTTGAAAAAGGTTTTTTAAGTGTTTACAGTTTAAAAATGTGAAGGTTTCTGGACTATATACATACAGTGAGTTAAAAAAGAGTCAAATACATTTCAAAAGGTTCATTTTCACACCCTTATACAACTTGAAAATTGACAGAATTGAAAAATACTAAACCATGAGAATATATATTTTGATAAAAAAATTTGCTGAAGCAAAATTGAACGTTGAAAAATCATGTGAAAATTCAGAAATCTTTGGTCCAAATTCTGTCAGTTTTGAAGCTGTATAAGTATCAAAATGAACTTTTTGAAAATGTATTGGATACATTTTACTGTCACTGAATACAAGATGAGCCTGAAGTCTGGACAATTACAAATGATTATCATACGTATAATATATCATACATGTTAGAAATTTCATCATTTGTTCAAAATTTCATGTAACCTTTAACTAGAAACAAGCTGGATAGCCACTTGTTGAATTTGCCACTTTCACTTAGTTGATGTGTGTATTCATTCCTTTCTTGTCTCTTGCAATCAGGCTAGTCAAAAGGTTTACTGGGGAAGAATGTAGGTGAGGGGGCCTTGGACTTACAATATTGAGTGTAGTGTTGAGATTAGTCTCCTACTGGTGGGGGATCAATGCAAATTGCCACAAGAAACTCTCTACATGATTCAAAGTTGCTCACAGCACCTGGTATTCTCAGATGGTCACCCATTGAAGTACTCACCAGGCTTGACATTGCTTAACTTGGTGATTGTACACGAATGGGTGTGTCCATTTCGGGTTGACTGCAACAGTTGATGTGTCAAAACGAATCAGTATCTGAGACAACACTATCGTTGACTTGATGAAAAGGGTCTAATAATAAAAACCTTTTGTAAGCAACATCAAATCGAAGTACTACCATTATTTTTTTTATTATGAGACTGAAGACTTCATAAAATCTAACCTAGTTTTGAACAAGTGAAAGAGATTTCCAAACATTTTATTGTTCACTTTTTAGATTCTTTGCCAATCACATTTGTCAAATACCGTTGTTCATTTGGGCAAGTCCAAGAAAACATTTTTCAACATGCATCTTGGTAATGTCTCTTGGATTCTTAGCAAGATCGAGGACAGGTGAATTTCCTAATCACTTCAATCAAGCTTTTTCAGTAGATGCATGTCTCTGAATAGAGCACACATTATCCGTTTCTTCCCTAATGAGCCAGCTATCAAACTCAGAATAGAATAATATCAATGAGCTTTGCTCATGTGGTGTCATCAGCTAATGTTAGAAATGTTGGGAAAATCCAGGAAAACTCTGTACACACGTGTAGATTACACACATGTAGGTATCCGTCATTACAAACATGTAGGCATGCCAATGAAATGGCAGACTAATAAGGAGGAAAGGATTCATTTTACACAATGAACATATATTTTTCTTCATAATCTCCTTCCGCATCAATGAACTTAATTCAACATATCTCCATTAATTACATATATAAAATATATATCGGTGAAGATTTCAGTTAAAAATTCACCCAATAACTGTCTCAGGCTTCAAATTTATTTGATCATCGGTAGTGCTGTTTTAAGGATTTTATACATGCTTTACTAAGTATGTATTTGTCATCCCCCTGCCCTGAAGATAAGTCCTTCTTACACACAGGAAGAATATTGTATGTCCAGTTCTGGAGAATTTGCCTCTTCAGGCCATTGCCATGAAGAAAGTCGGGGTTGTAGTTTACCCTCATACCTTTGTGACTCTGTGTGTAGGAATGGGCAATTTTTGGCCTATCCCTTTGTGAGTGCTTGTGAATCCCACATGTCAAACTTACCTTATGTCAAATTTGCCCTTGAGCGAGTGTGTGGGGGGTAATCTTGTTTACTTACTTTTCAACATTGTTATTAGATGATTGACATACTCAACCCATTGTACAAGTCATTTGACTAAAGGATGTCCTCTAACAGGTGAATCTTATTCTTCTCAAGTTTTTTCTTATCTAATCGTCACATTCTTTCTTCACTAAGGAGAGTAGCATCTTGAATGGTGACTCAAATGTTATGAAATATACAATAATTGCATGTTTGCTGTTTCGCCAATTCCCCCTCCTCACCCCTGTGTTTAGGAGTTATCATTTGTTAGAAACTGTCAACCAAGACTGTCAACATGAGTCTCGTCAGTTTTCAAGTTCTGGCTGGCCTCAAATCTATCTGTGTATCTCTGTTCATAGCAATCTATCTATCTATCTATCTATCTATCCGTCCACCTATCTATCCGAGTCTGTTCATATCAATCTCTCTATCTATCTATCTATCTCTCTATCTATCTATCTCTCTATCTATCTATCTCTCTATCTATCTATCTATCTATCTCTCTATCTATCTATCTATCTCTCTATCTATCTATCTCTCTATCTATCTATCTATCTCTCTATCTATCTATCTATCTATCTCTCTATCTATCTATCTATCTCTCTATCTATCTATCTATCTATCTATCTATCTATCTATCTATCCTAGTCCGCTCATATCTATCTATCGCTATCAAAGCTAGAGGGCTGAAGATTTAAACATTTATTCCTTATTATATCTACAAAAAACACATTTAAAAAAAAGATTTGCCCACTAAATGGGTTTTTTGTGTGGGGGTCAATTTACTGTGTAAATTTTTATCTATTTGTCTATCTCAGTCTGTTCATATCTATCTATCTCTCTTCATGTCTATCTATCTATCTATCTATCTATCTCAGTCAGTTGATATCTATCTACCTATCCATCTGGAAGAAAGAATGAATAAGATTAATCAAAAGATAGGTCAATACAAAATTGAATGAAAAATATAAACAAGAAATCGGTCAAAAATCATTAAAAAAAAAAATTCTATCCGAAGCAAATTGTATAAACTAAGCCATAAAAAACTCAATTAAACCCAATTCGTTTTTTTTCTCTGCGTAACAAATCTAGAAACAGTCAGCGAGAAGAAAGGAATGAAAATACAACAAGATGAATATAAACTGTTTGTGAAAAAGAATTAAAAAGGAAAGGAGAAGGAAACTGAAATAATAATTGGAGAGAGAGAGAGAGAGATAGAGAGATAGTTGCTGTGGAGGTAGAGAGATAGGGGGCTGGGCAAGGAGTGAGAGCTTTTGCCCAAAAAGAAAGAAATGATTAAAAAAAAAGTCCCAGCTTGAAAAGCCTGAAATGAAAGTTTAATAGAATTTTGAATTTTTATGTTTTCTTGAACTTTTGCCAACAGATGGGACAGGGATGGACTGGTGAGTCATCAGTGGATGAGCACCCCCCACCCCCCACACTTACATGCATGCACACAGGCACGCACACAATCATATATACACGAACATGCACACACGCAGAGAGTTACATTTATACACCAATACAACTATTTACGCAAACACAGAGCTGCATGCCCACCTTCAGTCACGAACACATGGTCATACACATACACACACATACAAGCATGCATATGCACTTGTGTAGGCGCACACTCAGTTATATGCACTCATACACAACTACATACATAAACATAAAGCCACATGCACACACTCTGTCAGAGGTTCACAGTCACATATTTCTATCCACACAGATGCATACACAGTCACATGTGCACAGTTATACATTCATACACAAAACACACTCATAGAGTCACATGTACACAAACGCAAAGTGAGATACACTTACTCACAAACCAGACACACAGTCATATACACAGTCACATACTTTCATACGCAAACTCACAGAGACCCACATTCACACATGCAGAATCACATACACTCACACACACTGAGAAAGCTATTCTCAAACACACCAAGTCACATGTGTACTCACAGTCACATGTGCTCATGAATAAACCCACAGAACCACATTCACACAGATTCTCATCTGTAAACACACGCACGCACTGAGTTGTACACAAACATACACACCAAGTCACATGTACACACATACATGAACATCTATGAAATGGCTGAGAGTCCTGAAATAATAACGCTGTAGTGAGCTATTTACTTGTCTATCCTGTTGCAGTAACCATTTTGAGGAAGTGGTAGTGGGAAGATCATGGTCACTATTTTATGATGCTAGAATCAAGGTCACTAGTTGCAGACTTGTGTGGCAGAAGCTGGTATGAAACTTGCAATACTGGTGTGGCTGACTGCTTGGTAATGTAGTAGCAGGTTACGGGAAAGAATTTGAGGCACAGTGCTAAGAAGAGATAAAGACTAGAGAATAAAAACCAAACAGCAATAATAACTGATGATTTAGTATTATTTGCACTACAATGTGCTGAATTGAAGAAGAGTACTATAGTGAAGAAGTTCATTATTCAGTGATAAATACCTACACACACTTTGGATAATATGCCATGTGTATGAAGATAAACATGGACACAAAAAATAATTCATCACATAGCAATATATATATATATATCAACACCTAGTTACATTTCACCAAGTTTGGAATGGTAGCTATCTGAACGATCCAAAGCATTAAACCTTTCCATCTTATTGAGGCTCAACAACCTTATATATTTAAAATCAAATATAGGAAAAAAAACAATTGTAATCAAATTCAGAATGTTAACTGAGGTATTACTGTAGTTTAGTTTTTATCAAAGAAGGTTTGTAAAGTTTATCAAATGCTTGAAGTAATGTGTATGTTGAAAGATTGTTGCATTGTGTATGGGATATTTGAATCATTGCTTTGATACTTGTTGAGAGGACTGTTTTGGGGTAATGTGCATTCCCAATGTCTGTGCCTTGGCACCTTGGGGAGCTGTGGTTAGCGGGATATTTGAAAATTTCAATAATACTAGATGGTTAATTAGATTAAGTATTTTCTAACGTTATTGTTTTCGTGCAGTAAAAGTGATGATACAACACAAATCTGAGTTGAAGACACATAGACATATATGCAATTGTTCTGCACTTGGGGTGCTGGGAATTGAAAAAGTTTGGGAACCACTGGTGTACGGTATGTGTGTGTGTGTTTGAATGGATGAGTATGAATAGTGTGAAGAAATTTGTCAACCAGAGGGACTCTTGTCATGACTAACAAGCCCAGGTGAAAATACTGTATTTAAAGGCTTGGGGAAGCTCAGGCAAGGTAAGCCACATGCACACACTCTGTCAGGAAAATGTTCCTCAGTAGCACTTGAGAGATTGGATAAAAAATATTCAGAGTGTTTTACTGATGGTTTTTATTACCTACTGGTACTTTGAACTTTGATCCTGTCTCCTTGTAAGAATTACTTCAAGTGGTTTTACTTCTGGTCTTCAAGGGATGAAGATGATTGCTACAAGCTTAGCAAATATCTATCAACTTTTCCATTAAAAGCTGTTTTGCTATTATTCTTATAATCAAATTTCATGAACAATTAAATAACCTTATAGAATAAATTGGTTCAATTAAGAATTCTCCCTCTGAATATTCATTCAAAAAGAGTCTTAAAAAAACACAAGAATAAATATTTTCTCTATAACAGAGTATCCGATTAACCTTATTCGCATAAATATCAGAACATCATTTATCTCTATTCCAAATTCTGTCCTGATTGTATAATTTAAGGTTTGGAGACAGAAAGATCTCTCTTCTCATTAGTTTATCTACTTAAAGCTCTTCCTCTAAATAATTACTCTCTATATAGTCTGTCCTATTTGTTTCAACATTGTCATTAATACATTTTATTTTGTAATTGTACTCTATATTGCACAGAGGAATTTAAAGAATAATTAAGAGTAAAGATAGAATTTCCCTGCGATTATGTTTGGCATGTGTGGAGAAACAAATAGTTGTTATGTAACGGGTATCAAAAGGAGTTATTGTTATGTTATGGTGATGATGATTTTGAAGCAGTATGGGGAGTACTCACTTCATTTCTTTTCTGGTGGATGGTTGCCAGGTTCTTATTTTGTTTTTGGTCAACTGTGTCGCAGCAATCATCATCATCATCATCACCACCACCACCACCACCACTACCATCATCATCTCCACCACCACCACCACCATCATCATCATCATCATCATCAGTCTTTCAATGTCTGTCGTTGGACATAGACCTTCCCCAGGATTTGCCACACTTCTCTATCATGACTATTGGGAGGATGCATTGGTTATACACTCTTCTTTTTAGGATTAATGGGATCTTCTTATTTTTGAAGGTAGAGCTTGCTCTGCCGAAGACTTGTCATCCTAGTGTGATTCTTCACTTGATTTCTTCTTCTTTTGAGGGTCACATGGAGAAAGTAGTAGATAGTAGCACTCCCTATTTGTAAAAAGTGGGGAAGAAGACCCCCATGAAATTTATTTATCTCCTATTTATACCTATAGAATTTCCCCGAATCTCCAGGATATTCTTAATCAGTGGTTCTCTGAATCTGGAAATGTGGTTCTCACTTTTCTCCCCTTGGGTTCCATGGTTCCCTCAGCCCTCCCCAAATGTGGATTGTCATCTGGTAATTTTTCCACTGTTGTACTTTCTTTGACTCCCTCCCATGACTGAACTTCTTTCTCAGGGGCTATCACTTTCAGTTAGTGAAAATCTGGTCCGTTAACAACAGGTTTGTGGCTACTGCTGCGACATTTTCTATGACTAGTTGTCCCTGCTACTGCTTTGACTTGAGTTGTGACTTGAATGGCAAGTGTAAATTCAGGCGAGGGATGGCATTTTATTGCCCCTCCTCTTCCTCTCCCATGGCTCTTACTGAATATGTGTTCATCGGGTTCCGATTGGCCGAACAAAAGGGGGTGAATTGTTACGTGACCATCCCCTGTTATGGCTGTGTTATGCTCGACTGTTGCTAATTTTCCCTTTCCTTTTTCATATCATTCGCAAGCAAATTCGCACCTTTTTTCCTCTGAGGTTTTGATCCTCTTTTTGCATAAATTATGAAGGCCCTGAACAAAGGGCTAATCAAAACTCGCTCATAATTTTACCAACAATAAACAGTTCAAGTAATAACTTGAAGACAATTAATCTTTAAAATACTCAATTATCATATAAGAGATAAACATTATAAAACCACATCATTTAAGCATTAGAGGAGGTTTTCTATAGTAAAATAAGGTCCAAACATGGCCCAGAACATCATCTTGTAATACATGCATTGAAGATATGGAAATGAGCCACACACTGGCAGCATATGGTTTGTGTGTCTGATATTCAATATAACTCAATACTTTCTGGACAGACCTTGTAGTTTGATCGGTATGTACAGACAGGCAGACAAAGATGAATAAACAAATCCATTACTTGAAAGACGGATGAATAAATGAACACGAGGCAGACGAGCTGTGATCTGGGGAGCGTCAGCGGATATGAACAAACAGGTTGCTTAAGAAACAGGTTGGTGGTCAATAGTTAAAGAACTAGAAAAGCACTCAGAGAGTGGACACTTCTGCCAATGCCCATACACTAACTAAAAAACTGAATGAAAATCATATATAGCTATGATGTATGAGAGATAACTGTGTCTTTTTCAGCGAGTGAAAGTGGGAGTAAGAGAGGAGTTATACGGTGGAAGAGAGAGCAAGGGAGAAGGAGACAAAGAGTGGGAGGGAGCAAGATAGGAGAGAAAGGGAGAAGGAGAGAGAAGGAAAGAAAGTGAAATTTTGAGCAAAAGAGAAGGGGGGGTAGAATGAGAGCGAGAGAGAAAGATAGATTGATAGAGAAATAGATCTTTATACTAAAATTATTTTGAAAAAAATACCAGTGCAAGATTCGGGCATTGTTGGTTGGTCCAAAATGACTACAGAGAACCCCCCCCCAACACTTTTTTTGAAAAAACCCCAAAGAGCATTTTTACATGGTGCCTGATGGTATATTTATTCAAGTTTCCAAGGTTGTTCACCCCAAAATGTGACCAGGAGTACCTTGATACACAGACAGACAGACAGATAGATGAGCAAAGGGTGAAAAGTAAAAATCTGGAGCCCAATTAGCTGGTCGGCTTGACGGGCCATTTGTAGGGATTTGATAGATAGATGGATAGATAGATAGATAGAGAGATAAATGAATTATGTAGACTGCATTGAAAAAGTAGTGAGTTAAACTGTCTGCAGCCTCAGACGAGATAACTCATCTTACGATGGTATTTTATTCTTTTTTTTCTCACATACATTATATAAATATTATATTTATTAATCACTGCTACCCACGACAGACCAGATTAAACACTGTTGCTGAGTTTATCTAATAACTACTACCCAGAACAGGCTGATTTAAACACTGTTATTTAGTTTTGGTTATTCACGTATTCTGACATTTATATATATCTATCGATCTCTCTAGACTTAGCCTAGCCCTAACTGTTCTAGAGACTTGAAATTTTTCTCACACACTCCCTTAAATGAGCAAGGAAAATGTTTTTTTTTTGTTTCTTGAAAGTAGATTTTTTTGGGGGGGGGGCTCAGTATGCAATATAAATTTATGCTAAATTGGTCACTAGTTTCTTAGATATTCTTTAATGCATAGTTTATATTAGAGAAGCAATGAAAACTTTTTAGATTCAAAAATTTTCATTAGAAAAACCTGGCATGGGTGTTACAGCATTAAAATAGCGATAGTATTCTTTGATTGATTCAGTTAATTTACTCCAAAATTCTCTGCACTATTCAAAACTGTACTGTTCAAGGTCTTACTATTATTTAAGGCATTAGAAACAGTCAACCAAAACTATCAACTGAAACTGTCTACTCAGTATTCTTCAGTTTTTGAGCTGGTCTGGCTGGCTGCGTATTTATGTATGTATATATCACCTGTGTTGGCTGCACCAATTGAGATAGAGGGCTGAAAATCTCAACATTACTCATTGTTATGTTAGGAGAAAATGATTTTTGTCTCTTGAAAATCCATCCCTTAATAGGTTCCTAAGGGAGGGGGTCAACTTGCTGTATGCTAAATAGGTCTCTGAGTTCATGTCCGACGCCTGTTTTTCCAAAATTTTGGTCTTTTCAGTGATCACTGTTTAAAAGATGTAAGAGATGTCACTTATCCATGGATAATTCCTTTTTCCAATTTTTTAATTCATCACCCTCAACACAGTATGTTGCCAGAAGACATTGGTCACATGATGGTTTCTGTCTAGTGAGTAACTAGACTGGCTTATCCTTAGCTACATTAATTTGTACTATGATACCTTTACAGTAGAACAAATTACTGTGGTTGATTATCTTGATAATTATTTACTGGGATCATTTGATTGAATAAAACTGATTTTCCTACAAAGAAAATCTCCTTGAAAAAAAAAATGCCAAAATTAAAGGTATATGAATATGTTCTAAAACTATGGACAATCACAATAATTCACCTGATGAATGTGGACCACTTTTAGCCACTTGGAAGAAACTGAATATTGTGAAATAAATGTAATGTAATTTATAATCTTGTATTATTGTCATTATATATATATGAGTATGTAAAATTATAAATGCATTTTATCACTCAGAAACTTTATTTGATATGACCTCTCATTAATACATGGTGAATGTATCATTTGGCCTAGAAAAGGTAAATAAAATGAACAATTATAGCAATGAGCTGCTACACAAATCAACCCGCAACCAATGGGTAGGCACTTCAACATAGATTCACTTTTCTTTAACTGTTCATCATATTTACTCTGTCAAATGATAAATTCACTGTGTATCAATAGGAGCTCATTTCTAATAGAGTTTCAAAGTCATATTCCGCATTCATAATTATATCTGTTGGATTATACATTCATTACTTAACATATATATATATATATATATATATGTATATATATGCTGAGAAAATGTATATATGTGTATATATATATATATATATCTTAATTGGCATAGTTAATTTATTCCAAAATTTTTTTTTACTGTTCAAAGTTTTATTATAATTTGATGTGTTTTTTTTCTAGCTTATACTTGAGGACATCAACACCAAAACTATTCTAATCATAATCTATCTAAGGTTTTGCTTTATTTGGCATTGAACAGGTTAAAAACAAGTCAGAAATAAAAAGAGGCCAAGCAGTTGAATAATGCAATGTATTTGATTGGCATAAAAAGCCCCCCCCCCCCAATATAAATGGCTTCAGACATCCAAGATGGAGAGAGAGAGAGAATGAGAGAAAAAAAAGATTTGGCTGAATTGTTTAAATTTGGAATGAAAAATTCCCCTGACTCATTTGGAGAAAAGAAAAGTGCTGAGTTTGGAAAACCAAACCAGTTATTAAACAGAAAGTGATGTTGTGAATAGTAAAGAAAGACAAGTCTGGTTAGTCTCTTAATAGAAACTTACACATGACCTATGTCGTTAGGCAGCATGCTGTGTTGGGGATGATCAATTAAAGTTTGAAAAAAGATGTGATCAATGAATAAGATACTTCTCTTGCCTTTTGTTGGACAATAAACAGTCTGAATTTTCAAAAAAGCACAAGTAAACACAGCCGGACACAAACTCGGGACCAATTTAGCATGAATTTATATTGTGAATTGACCACCCCCCAATAAAAAAGCCTATTTGTGGGGATGATTTTGAATGAACAAAAATTGTCTTTTCTTGACATAATTGGTGTGGCCTTTATGCATGATACATATATATATATATATATATATATATATATATATATATATGGCTAGCCAGACCAACTTGAAAACTGAAGAAACCAACAATTTTGGTGACTATTTCTAAAATCAGTTACTTATTGTAGTGTATTGGTAACTTACTAATTTTCCCCCTTTATACAAGTGTGTGTGTGTGTGTGTAGATACTCAGCTATTAGAAACCGTCAACCAAAACTTTCATCATAGGTTTCCTCAGTATTAAAGTAGGTTTTGCTGATTTGTTATGTATCATGTGTGCCTACTGCACATATGGAGCTAGAGGGCAGAAAATTTCAACATATATTCATTATGCTTAGAAAAAACATTTTTTTGTTTTTTGAAAATGCCTTCCAGGATAAGTTTTCAACGGGGATGGAACTCAGTTTGTTTGGTAAGTTTATGCTATATTGGTCCTTTAGTTTGTGTCCGTCAGCATTCACGCTTGTTTTATGAAAAAAAAGACTTTTTAGTAACCACTGCCCAACAAAAGACAAGCTGAGTTACTTATTCATTGATCATCTGTTTTTCCAATTCTTAAATTGATCACCCCCAACACCCGATGCCAATAGACATAGTGCACGCAACAGTTTCTATTGCTTGACCAACTACTTATGGTATATAAGTTTCCCCTGATGTATATATATATATATATATGTGTGTGTATGTAGCTTCTCAACTATTCAAGTATACAAGTTTCCCCTGCAAGACCATTACTATAATAGTGAGTTCAATTCTCTTTAACTCTCGGATTCATGACCTTGATTCCACTTGTGAATGGATCCAGAGTCAAGATATTTCGAGATGTTCTTTTATTAAATTTCAGATGTTTTCCTGTGGAAAACGCCTGTGATGTCATGAATAGGATTTATTCTGACCAAATTTATTCTTCTATGGAATTTTTTCATATTTTGATGCTACGGTTGTTTAATTATTAACTGTGATGGTAAGTTCCTATGAAAAAAAACTTTTGAAATGGAATGAAGCCAAGAAATAAAAAAAATATTTAGCTCTTTGGGGAGGTTTCATAGGAAGTTTGAGTGGTTCGAGGTATAGGGGAATCGGATGTTGAAGAGAGAGGAAGATGGTGTGTTCTTTTTCTCTAATGCTTTGCTGCTAAAAATGATAAAGGCTGATTGACAAACATCTATCTATCTATCTATCTCTCTCTCTATATATATACATACCTATATACATATATGCATATATATATCTTAGCTTTGTTTAGCTTGATGATATTTTCTGGAACAGGTTTTATGATAAATCCTCTTCTCCAGTCTCCTGTAATCATTTTAGATTTCCATAAGAGGCTTTCAAATGTTTGTCGTACACTTGTAGTTGTATAGAATATCCTCTTTATCCCAATATTCATCAAGTCTGTTCTTAAAAGGATTCATATTTCTGGAACACACTATTTCATTAGGTTGATTATTCCATATCCACACTATGCAGACATTGAGAAAATATTTTTTGAATATCCAATGTGAATCTTTGTGGCAAATGCATATGTACCCATGTATGTATGTGAGGGTATCTGCTAAGGGACGCAAATTGAGCATTTGACTACCCTGGATCCGGCCTTCTGAATGAGGGCAAAGGGGGCTGAAAGCAGGAACCGTATTGTCAATAAAGGATTATGGTGCAGTTTAATTGCTCTATGTAACCTAAGCCTAACCTACCATTACAAAAAGACTATTTTTTTCTAGTGTCTCTAAGATATATTCTGAATATATCATTTTGCCAATTCCTCCCGGAAAAAATATCCTTTTGCACCCCCCTTCCTCCGGAAGAGTGACAGTGACCGCCCCTGGCTGTGGGTTACTTTTTTTTATAGGCCTATCCTAGTAAAAACCATCAAGCCTATCTTTTGCTAAAACTGTCAACATGGGTCTCTTTCAGTGTTTAATTAGGTCTGTCTGGCTGGCTGGATACGTATGTATCATGCATACAGACTGCACAAATGGAGCAAGAGGGCTGAAAAATTCGAACATTTACTCCTTATTATATCAACAAAAAACGTTTTTTGTTCCCAACCCAGGTTTTTAGAGGGGGGAGGGGTTCAGTTTGCTATGAAATTTCATGCTAAATTAATTTTTTAGTTTGTGTCCAGTTGTATTCATGCAAGTTCTTCTTTGTAAATTCAGACTTTTTCAGTGATCAGTGCCTAACAAAAAGGAGTTGGAGTTACTTATTCATTGATAACCTCTTCTTCCTATCTTTTGATTGATCACCCCCAACATTGCATACTACAAAAAGCTGTTGGTCATATTGACAATTACCATTGAATGACTAATCAGTCCTGTCCTATTTCTATTTTTTTATACCAAAATTTTGTAAGTAAAAATTGGGTTGCGTCCTTGAGGCCAGGGCTTTCTCAACGGCCGGAAGTATGGTATATTACATAACACAGGCAGTTTAACCGCGAAAAACTGAGTAATAGGTTCAGTATGTCAATTTTTGTAATTGGGTTACAATGGGAATCAAATATTGAAGTAGTTTATCTTCTATTCTAGATAATCAGAAATTAGTCTGTCCGCTGTTTTATAGTCATAAAGTAAAGTTAGACTGGGTTTGGTAGTCATTATTCATCTAGAATAATTTCCTTACTACATTAACTAATTCTTTTCTGAATTTTACTCTTAAATTCATGCAAAGTAAATGGAATTTCAATTTCGAGGGAAGAAAAATTGGCAGAAGAGTTCCACAATTTTTTTATACTATTTATAGAAGAGTTCCCTTGTCAGTTACGAGTGGTTTATGAATGTAAGAGTTAATCATTGTGTATCGATCGTTCAGACTAATTACCTCGTCTTTGTTGTTTTGTTAATCACAGCGGAACCAGTGATGTCGTACATGAGAGGAGATGTGTATGCTCCCTCAGAATAATTTTCGACAATGTTCCAAAACATAACAGACACCTGAGGAAGGTTAGAGAGAAGAGGGCTGGAGCATTGTGGGAAACAGAACTACAAAGACAGGGTTATTGGTCCAAACAAAACTATAAACTATGAATACAGAAAATAATTATCTAGTAAATTTTCATTTTGGGTTGCACAGTTGTGTAAGAGTAACTGGAACATGTAACGGGATCAGCAGACTGAATTTGAGTTTTGCCAAGACTGCTTATATTTTTTTTGCACTAATTCCCTTGGGAAAGGCATGAATTAATCTTTTCTCTCCCCAGTGATGGGTAAGATAGTAGGGCAGACTTGGTTCTCTAGCTTTGGGAGACAACCAGTCTAGGAGAAGGATAACTCTTAGAAATTTCTTAACTACTCCTCCCCTCAGAAAAGGACCTACAGCTTGGCAGTCACTATAAATGATCCCAAGCAGAGGTAAAGAAGAAAGATAGGGTGACTAACAATCGCACTCCATAAAAATCTGCTTGCTACAGAAACAGCTGCAGAGTGGTTGTGACCCTATGCTCTGCAAAGATTCTATAGGAATAAACAAAATTTATTATTCGGCCCCAAATTCTAAATATTTATATAAATGTATAACATGGTTGTATGGGTTTTTGTACTGATGTGAATGTGTTCTGATGTTTTTTGGATAGAATCATTTAGTCTTGGAAATCTAAAAACCCTGTTTCCAGTTAACAAAAGGGCACCAGAATCTGAACGTCGTCTATAAGTCTGCAAAGTAAAGCATCCTTTTTTTATCTCTACAATTCCACCAATGTGTTTCTTATATCATTGGTTCCTGGGTACACAGGGTCACGTCTAGATATTCTCCAACAACAACCCTCTTGTTCATTGTAGGTTAACACATTGTGATATGAAGTGGAAGGCTTTGATCACCATACTCCGAGTGTAAGATATTTTCTAAGCTTACATTCATATGACACAAGGTTACAAGCATGGGTACCTAATTAGGATCAGTAGCAAGGCATCCATTTGGCATTTACTAGGTCTAGCTAAGTTTAGCCCAAAGACACTAGTGTGTAGCATGCAGTGTGGATCAAACTTACCTCATGAAAGTTATGGTCAACGAGACTTGTTCATTAACCACTACTCCATGGCAAAGTGTCAGAGAGGATTAAACTTAAGTACTGTAAAATAGTAATGGTCTACTTGGCTAGTTCAATAATAATTATTCCATAGTTAGGTGTCCACTGATATTTTTACTAAGCTTAGCTGAGTGTGGTACATGGCAACAGCTCTTTGGTACTCAATAGAGATTGAACTCACTAAAGCAGTAATGATCTGAAAGTCTACCTTACTTACCACTGCTCTTTGTAAACAACATTCCCTCTAATTTTTCATAGTCATTGTCCGCAAAAATCTAATGTTATGCAATATTTTCCTGTCACAAAAGTATTTGCGCATTATTGAATTCAACATAGAGAATCAATATTTTTCATCAAAAATTCTACAGCTAAGTTATCTACAGAATCTGAAATCGTTTGTGTGTGCAATAATCTCATTTGTTTGCTGGTTGTATAACATGTGTGCATAGAAGGAACTATGTTGGCAAGACATCCCAAACAGTAGAGCCATAGGTCATTCATATAGCCAGTGATATTACCTATGGCAGGACATGTTGTTATTACAGCTTTGTTTTTCTTCAAACTAATTACAGAGAGAGAGTAACACAAGTCATAGAATAAGATGAGGATATTGTTATGTCATCAATGTATGAAATTAGTTGATAAAAAACTGTTCTTTGATGAACAGTTTTTGGACATCTGTGCATAATAAGCTTGGTTATGCTTGGGTCAAAATCTCTTGCTCTATCAGATTTTAAAAGTTGAACAAAACAGAATTCATTTCTCCATACAATACTTTTCCAAAACTATGTGTGTCATTTCAACTCCTTCATTAGAAGTATCTATATCAACACAAGTTGACTGAGTTGAAAGACTTGATTCATCATCAATCTTGTAAACATGACTTTAAATCCTGTTTCTATGACGTCACAGGTTATGATGTGGTCATCGTTATTGTTGTGACAAATGAAAACAAAGTCAAAATTCAAATACCAGAATTCAACAATGATATTTTTCATAAAAGAAATTCAATCTGCGGAAAAAAATTCATGACATACCATGGTATTACTCTGTCTTTTACCCTCTGTCTCTTTTATTCATGTCTTGAATTCAGAAGTCTTAAATTCCAGCGTCTGATGAATTCACTATAATAAAGTCAACTTAAAGAGTTAGACAATATCCATATTTATAAATGAATCACTGTAGCCTGCATGTGTATCAATCAATATAGCAATGTGGTAACATACCATGTCTACTTCATTGACCAGCTGTAAAATAACATGTTGTGTCTAAAATATCATAGTTATCTATCATTGGCAATAAAAGAACAGACATCTCATTCACAAAGTATTGAACTCCCAAAATGTTAAAAGATTTTTCTATCTCAGTTCATTATCCGATAGTTAATACTACAAAAACATAAATAACTTGAGACACTTGTACAACTTATATCAATAGTATCTAAATTAATTCTCAAAATAGAGATTCATGTTAGAAGAGGTCTTACATATTGGTACTTGTAAAATATCATTATTGAATAATAACTCATATTAGGAAATGTTTACTTGTTAAGCCAAGTTATGTAACTCAAGTCTGGAAGATTACCAGTTTGTCATTTTTCAAATTCCTTTGGGTTGAGAAATAGCAAATCTTTACCCAAGTGACAAAACGATTCAAATTATTTGTGGTTATATTTGCAAATACTTTTTTGATATTATATGATTTAATAACACAGAAACAAATGATTGAATTGAACTATATTCATTCATTTAGTATGTGCAGTCATTGGTGCTTTAGTAATCTGGCCTTGTGCCCAAAGTAGCTTATTTGAAGTTAGTAGACTTTTGATATTCAAATTTTTAGATGTGACTACGCAGCTCGATTGGTCAGTCGGGCTGTTGGTTGGTTCCAGTGATGCTATACAACAGAAAAAAAAGGAAGAAGAGTGATGCCATTAAAAGGTGTGATATCATTAAAAGAACATCCATCCAATCAATTTTTTCTTACAGCTGCTATAATGTCATAATACAATGTATGTATTTTTTGTTTTTGAAAAGAGCTAAAAATAGCCTCCAAACATCAAAAATAGACATTTACGATTTTTATTCAAAACGATACTCAGAGAATATTTCCAGATTGCAATATTTTACAAGTATGAGAATCAATTGACTCAAAGAAAGATTACTTGCTCTCCTTTTTTTCTCCTCTTCCTCCTCCTCCTCTTGCTTTGACTACCAACAATTGTGGATGTTCCGTTGAACTAATGGTTCTAGTTTGAACATTGGCGCTATACAATCTTACTACTCCTAAAAAATTTATATATCTCTATCTCTCCCCACCTCTCTCTCTCTCTCCCTCTCTCTCTCCTATCCATTAGTCTATTCTTATCTATGCATCTAAAGTAGGGTTGACAAACATGAGACCTGCGTTTGTTTTCTAGAGCTTCACACAAGCATGACAATAAACATTTCTTATTTATATAATACTCCAAACGTGTGATTGCAAATTGCTCATAGCTATATTTTCCGGTCTGCGTATGGTGTACTTATATTATATTTGTCCTGCCTCGGTAATCACCCCTTGATCTCTAAAGAATTTATGAATCAAGTTTCCTATTTATTGGATCACCATAGCCCCACAAGGAATAAACAGCCAAGTGGGTTACAGATTCTTTTCTCTTTACTAGTGTGAGAATGTATGTGTATGTCTCTGGCCACTACAACCATTTTTTGGGCGCAATCAGGAAAATTTGAACAAGTGCACCTTTAAGTACCATCTGAAAACTTGTTTTGGGGTCTCTATGGTCATTTTCGACAAAAATGTCCGAATCTTGTGCTGGTATTTTTTTAGATAATTTTAGATGAAAGATCTATTTTTTTGGATAATTTTAGATAATCATCTTAGATAATCTTCATGGTTCTGGTACATGGACGGGCTACGCCGATTCATTCATGCGAGGTACGGATATCCGTCTTTCTATTTATAAATTAAAGCTTATATTTGATAATTGTATGTTCACAAGTTTCCCTTCTCATGATCCAAGAGCATGAAGCCTGGGAACTTTGACCTGATTTAGAGAATGTAATTTTCCCTTAGAATAACTTGTTATATCGTTTTTACACCTATAAGCAAATAAACAGTTCTAGTTGGTCACTCAATACCAACTGTCATGTGACCAACGTTTTGGGACACTATGCCTTGTTTGGGGTCGGGGTGATCAATCAAAAAATTGGAAAAAGTGGTGATCAATGAGTGGGTTACTTCTCTTGACTTTTGTGGGGCCGTGAGATCTAAATTGTCAGAATGTTAAAAAAACAAGCGTAAATGCTACTGGAACCTCCTCCAGATAGTTTATCTTTTCTCTTCTATGACTTATTTTAACATGTATGTACGTACAAGTAAATGAATGATTGAATATACAAGGAAAACATTTAGAATGTACAGCTGGAATATAGAGATAAAATATCTTTTGTGAATATCAAATATCTCCTTCAGGTCCTATATCTTTTGACTTGAGATGACACGGTGGTTATTTGCTGTGTTTGACTATGAGATGATACTTAATAGGGTCCCAGTTGGCTGGTCACCACCTTTTCGATTCATCCAGGTGTGCCCTTATGAGTGCCATTCATGTTTGCTGGGATACCTTCGAAGTCGGGATCTTTCGTTTTTTCTGTCGTTGCAGACTTCTGTCCTTGGTTAGATTTTGGACAGTGCAACTCGCCAGACATAGAGAAGGGTGGACTTTACCTTTCCATGCTGACCCAAGACGTCTTAGCAGCAGGAAAGGAGGTCCTTACATGAGTCTCGTCTTATGGCATCTGGGATTGCTAGAAGTCACTTGTCTATGTATGAATATATAATATATAATTGAAATAAATGTATTTAAAGTATGCTTCTATACAAACTGCAGATTCAAAAGGTAAATTTTATTCAATAATTTTCTTTACTGTTTTCCTTTATAAATTCAGTTGAACCGTGAGAGATTTATGAAATGGAGTCGTTGTATAGAACTGTTTACCTCCCCGACATGTGTGCTCTTGGGTAAAAAGATGGACTTGGTATATTTATATTACACATATGTTCTGGTTACAAGTATCTCTGAAGACTGCCTCTCGCCCTGGGGCCACTTAAAACCACAAGCACTACTTAACTACTACCGGTGAATATGTCATTATTATTACTTGTTGAATAATGTGTATAATTTGATGTTTGGGTCTCAGTTGATAAAGAGAAACATGTTATATCTATCTATCTATCTATCTATCTATCTATCTATCGAACAACCGTAGTCATCAAAGGTGGTAAAGGGTTTTATCCTTTTTGTCTGTGTGTATTTATGTTTTCGTGTGTTAGTGTGTTCCAGTGCTCCATGGTATACCGTTTCATCCACAGACTTAAAAATTGACATCAGTACTCCATTAAACCCTTCTAGAAAAAAATTTATTTCTATTTTTGAAAAAAGAAGTTTTCTGAACTTTTTGTGGCCTTGTTTTGACGGGTTTACAAGTATAATCTTAATTCTCCAGAATCTAGACATTCCTTATACTCTATTTTGAATGTTTTCCAATGGCAAAGAACGCCGATGTCATAAATAGAATTTATTCTGACCATATTTATTCTTCATGGAATTTCTTCCCACATTACTTCAAATTTTAACGCCACGTTTTTTCAATTATTGACAATGATGATGAGTCTATCTATCTATTACAGTTTGTTAATAACTATTTATTCCAGTCTGTTCATATCTATCTTTTGCTTCATATTCACCTCTGAAAATATTTGTTTGGCACAACACCAACTTTGGTACAAGATCACATTAATGGAGTACCTTGTGAAGTAAGAGCATCTGACTATCAACAGCTTATGAAACTTTTGAAATAAAATTTGAAGAGATACACGTATTTACTCTTTTTTACAATCTGTCTGTCTGTTTCTCACAATATCTTCAAAAGTTCTCTAGGAATTACAAGGCATTTTTGTAAAGGTGACCCATAGGCAAATTTAGGGATGGATCCAGTATTTTCTCAATGTTACTTCCCTTGCATCGTAGTTATATATAAACTCATTTTCATTCGATATTTAGGAAACATGACGTCGGCTGAGATATGCTTTCGGGGTGATTTTTAGTTGAATATCTTGGTATCCGTAGTATTTCAGTAGTCAGAAAACTGATCTCACAAGCGATTGATACAAAATTTGATTCTTAGATGGTGCTCAACGAAAGTTGCGTTGTGCCATACTATCATCAGTTGCTTAGCATCTTGTAGTTACAACAAGCATTGAGTAACAATGGCCTGGCCTCATCCCACGAGTGCAGTTTGGTGGTAAATTAATAAGTTTCACCCTGATTGAAAATGGAGGCTGAAAAGTTTCTTGGAGTCTTAATCGAAGCAATGGCAATAAACCAAGAACGCCGCCAACCCTTGTCAGAATGTTGCCTACCATCTGAAGACTTACCATTCTCGATGACCAGACGCATGGAATGTCTGTCTCGTAAGCAAATCGGTGCCATCTGCTTTCTGCTTATTCCAAGATGAATTACTTGGACATTGTATTCGTTGATGACTGTATCCATTATTTATGTTCGCTAAAATAGAGACCATCATGCGACAAATGTCTTTTGGCAGCATACCATGTTATGGGTGATCAATTAAAAAATTGGAAAAAAGGGTTATTAGCGAATAAGTTACTGCTCTCACTTTTTATCGGCCATTGATCCCTAAAAATTCCGAATTGATACAAAAAACATGAATACTGTTGGGCTCTAACTAAGGAAAAATTTAGCATGAATCTACTCTGTGAATTGAACTGTTAACTAAAACCTTATGATGGGGTATTTAAAGAAAGCCCAAAGAAAGCGTTTTTCTAGACAAAAAAAGAGTAAATGTTGAAATTTTCAACCCCCAGCACTATCGAAGCGACCTCTACACAAGATACATACACACAAATTGTGATAATTGTGGAGACTGCTACTGGTTAACGCCGGTGCCGGACGAAATATGTTTCCTAATAAAAATGTCTCTACATTTATCTCACTCTGTCGGACATAAACTGTCCAATCCAATGATATACATGCAAGCATAGACAGCCAGCCAGCCAGACAGACTCACTTGAAAACTAAAGAAACCAATGTTGATAGTTTGGTTGGCGATTTTGGATATTTTGATTGGCGCTGTAGACAATTTCCTAAAGATATGCAGTGCTAAATGAAACTATGAAGAGTTATAATAATATAGAATAAAAACCCTGTTCCTAACACCTCTGTTTGCCTTACAGCAGCACTTGCAGTCAGGGTAATTCACATCATTTTTTTAATATGTGATGTCGTTGTTGAGCCTCAACAAGAATTGATTGATTGATGTTGTCTCTCTCATCTGGTAGCTACTTTTTGGAACTGATGAAATACCTCTTGGTGTCGATGTATAATAAGGAGGTGCGATTGGCATAGCGGTAACAGCGCTAACAGCAGCGGCCCTGGTTCAAACTCTGATCAGGGCTGTTCATATTCACTTTGTACTTCGAGTGAATCTATCTCTCCTTGGTCGTTCTCAGAAATTGCAGACTGGACTTTCTACAACCAGTCTAGGAGAAGGATTACTCAGATTTCGAAACCAAGGAGTGGAGCCTCCTTTAGGCAATTTGACGCCCTATTTGATATCCTTCCAGCATCTCCTTTAGCTGGTATCACTCTTTGCTTCCCCTTGGTCTACACTACCGAAGACGAGGGATTCTGACGATTGGGCACCCCAGGATCTCCATATGTGTTGTATTGTCTGTAAAGACAGAACGAAGGTCATTTGATGTATCACTATACATCGATAAATTATTGTAAGCATTCTCATACAAATTACCAGAATGTACAGTGCACAGTTATTTCCGAGACTGTTAATCATAACGTCCTAATCATGATTTATTTATTTTGGGAATTTAACACTACTAAATTTATAACGGAAATATTTGAAAAACTACTCAGCTGGGTATTACTGTATTGGGAAAATTAGCGACGTTGACGTGCTTGTGTGTGAGAGAGAAAGATTTTACTCACACGCCTGATTTGTGCCAGAAAGAAAGAAAGAAAGAAAATGCGAAAGAGAAAGTAAGTAACAAAGGCAGTACAAAGAAAAGAATTAGAGAGTTATATGCGTCGTCTTAAATATCAGGACATGTTTACCACATTGTATACGTTTGAGCTTTGATAGGAAAAAAATGCACAATGTACGCATGATATTCACTCGCAGGAAAAAAAAAGAAACTTGATAGAAATGATCAGTCACTCCAAAGAAACCGTCGCATGACAAACTTCTTTTGGCAGCATGTCGTGTTAGGGGTAATCAGTTAAAGAAACAAAATAGAAAAGGGGATGATCAATGAATAAGCAACTTTTCTTGCCTTTTATTGGATCACTAGAAATTTGAATCAGAAGAAAAATCGTGACCTATTAAGCATGAACTTACATCGTAAATAGAATTCCAACTAAAAACGTTGTGGGTTTGTTTTTTCTTGACGTAAAGAATAAATAGTGCAGCTTATACATGTGATACATACATAGCGAGTCGGCCAGTCAGACTAGCTTTAAAACTAAAGAAACCTATTTTGACGATGACAATTTTGACTGACCGTTCCTAATAGAAGAGGCTTAAGTGTCTTGGCTTTATTTAGTCACTAATAGTGTTGCGTGTCCCATATTTCAGATACATTCTCTTAAGACCGGCGCATGAGTTTCATATATCTTTGGTGTGACGTAAAATTTGTGCAAGCGTTTCACGCGCCCCTAGAAGCTCTGCGTCCTAGGTGACCACCTACGTTTGCCTGATGGACGGGTCGACCCCCAGCCGTGTTTAAAACGGATAGAAAAGTATCTTTTTCTGATGGTATACCAATTAACTCTACCTGGTTCAAAAGCAGCATGGGTACTCTTCAGAGTAGCGATTCTTTAAATGGGCGCTACCATCCCTTTGGGGCACTGGAAGACTCCAGGGAGCGCTGGGAGCGAGTAGGCAATGAGGGGCGTTGTTAAAAGGCAAGAGGTGGTGAGAGGAGGCAAGGGAGAAAGAATACCAATTGATAACTCCTTGGCATGAAGTCATCTGTCTGAAAACCTGATTTTACAGTAGAGATGTTTGAAGTTGAGATAATTTAAAGATTTCTATCGACTTATCCGGTGGAGAGCAAGTCTCGCCTTTAACTCTCGTTTTGGTTCTAAGTGACATTGTGAGAGAGCCTCGTTTTGGATGCAGAAGTCGAAGTTCTTGTAAAAAGGAGTGAAAGAGAAATTAAATCACGAGCGACACATTTGTGAACTGGTGTTATGATTTAAGTAACCAGAAGTAGTTTGTTATTTTGTGCAACAAGAGAATAACAAGGACGTCATTGTATGCAACAATCGGGCAGTCAGGATTACGCCGACATGATATAGGCTAACCGGAAAAGGTTAAATACAACAACGTTTGTAATGGTAGTAAGATTTGAAATTAGAAATAAATTACATAATATTCATCTGTTGTTTACAGCGAGGGTATTGTTATATCTTTTTAGGAAAGAAGGAAAGATTGAACTTTTTGTAATAAAATTCTTTTCATAATAATCTTTGTATTTTAAAACTGTTTTTCTCAAGTTGGCATGAATGATATTCTATATTCGCCTCAAGTAGAACTACTTATACTTGAATTAGAAAGAAAGAAAAAAAATTATGTTATTTTTCCCCTGAGCGCCCAGCCAGTTCTTATAGCGACAGACGTTTTTAACCGTCGGTAACATGTTTGATATCTGTATCAATGGTTCTCAAGCCGTGTGCTGCAATTACCTCTCAAGTGGGCTGCGTAAATTTTTTCTAAACATGCAAACATATTTCAAGCCATGAACATGTCCAGAACGGATATTATGTCTGTCCTGCTTCCACCACTGAGTGGCTTATTAAGGGGTCTTATAAGATCCCTATCATCATCATCATCATCATCATTCTTGTAACATCCATCGTTGGACATAGACCTTCCCCAGGATCCACCGCATTTCTCTATCATGGGCGTCGTGGAGCCAGTATTTTCTAAATTTGTCTAGTTCATCTCTCCATCTTGTATTTTGTCGGCCTCAGTTTCGTATGTGATCCATGTTGTGAGTCGGTTGTCTGCCATTCTTGCAACATGCCTGCCCATTGCCATTTTAGTTTTTTAAATAGATTCTATGATGTCTCAGACTCCTGTTTTCTCCCTGATATACTGTGCTATCTTGGGATCTCTCCATGTGAATGATTATCTCGTGTGCAAGTTGCATGCTTCCTAGTCTGCGGGTCTGTCTCTTGGTTATGTTCCATGTTTCAGTTCAATCAGTGACTATCAAAATGGTGCATTGGTTGTATACTCTTCTTTTTAGGATTATTGGGATTGTCTTTTTTTTCATAGGTTGAGCTTGCTCTGTCGGAGGTTGCCATCCTAGAGTGATTCTTCGCTTGATCTCTTCCTCTTTCGTGGGTTTCATAGAGATTCGTTGTCTTAGGTAAATGTAGTGGTCTACTTTCCCCAGTTTTGCATTTTCGATTTTAACAGTTGTGTTCTTATTCTCGATGTGATTGTTGCACATGACTTTCATTTTACTGAAATTTATGTGAAGGCCAACTTTTTTGCTTTCTTCGTTTAATTCGTCTAGCGTTAGTTGGAGGTCGTGTAGGTTTTCTGCGAAAAAGACGATGTCGTCTGCACAGCTGAGGTTGCTCAGATATTTGCCGTCTATTTTGATTCCTCTAAGTATACATTATAGTATGTCGATATAGAAGTTTCGTTCATTGGCTATTGAAATGCTTCCATTTTCATCTTCCATACATTGATTCAATACATTTAGCTACAATGCACTGTTTCAGCTAATTTGAGCCTACGAAGAGATGAACAGAACGAGAATTTTAGTAGTTTAGAGACAGTTAAGGAAAACTGCCCTCCCCTTCAAAACAAACTAAGGGGATACCGTTCTCACGCATTTCCACAGCATATATCACCGCTCTGGAATAAAAAGATTTCTTCATATTCTGTTCTATTAGTAAAACAAAAGAGAAAATATCCCCCGAGAGCCAAACTGCATTAAATTCAAATGAATTATCAATCAGATCTTTGTCTCAAAATATAATCATAATTTCACCATTTTCTCAAAGTCCTTGGAGACTTACTCCATTAATATTTGATAATAAAACATAACAACAGTAAAAGTGAGTAATCCTGTGCAAAGCTCTGTCTTGTCTTGCACAACACAGGGGTCGTCGAACTACGGCCCTCGAACCATTTCCGACCCGACTCCCCATTCTATCTGTCCCACCAACTTCATTGCATATGGAAATACTTGGCTTTCTTTCTCTATCTTTGTTTAGCGAACAAAAAAATTCAGTTTGAAAAAATAGAGAAATAGTCTCAATAGCCTCAACAGATCAATGAGATCGATCCTCACTGGGCACTTCGTTACTGGTGTTAAGCTAAACAGTATATCCACTGTAAATACTGTAGCAGGATATACTTAATATTTAGCGCAACTTGGCCTTAAGCAGGACTATGGTAGCGTGTCACACAGTGTCAGCGCAGAGCAAAGGTCTCATTATGAAATTGCTTAACTAGTCAGTTGGTGCTGGAGACGAGCTTACTAACCATTGCCCCATGACGAGTCGTCATATTACTTGCTTACATGCTCAAACCTGTGTCAGCGATCACTCGAAAAAGACGCCCGGCCAAAAAAAAAAAAGAAAAAAAGAAAAAAAAAACCGGAAATACCAAACAAAGATCTGGTTAGTCACTCAATTGAAACCGTCACATAACTTACGTCTTTGGGTAGTATGCCGTGTTTGGGGTGATCAATTGAAAAAAGCGGAAAATAGTGCGATCAATGAATAAGTTACTTCTCCCGTGTTTTGTTGGGTAGTGATCACTAAGAAAACTGAATTTTGAAAAAAACCAAAAAAACTAGACGACCCCCCCCCCCAAAAAAAACCAATAAAAAACAACCAACCAACTAAACAAACGAACAAAGAAAAGCGAATGTGAATGCTGCTAGACAAACTAAAGGATCAATTTAGCATAATCTTGGATTGTAAATTGGGCTGATGAAACCTGTGTTGCCAGTTTTTTGTTGATGGTTTTTAATCAACAATAATGGCGCAGTACAATTATTTCATGCAATCCCAGCCTGATGCTCCCATATAAAAAGACTCGATGATTATTCGTGTCACTCCGGAGTCAAGTCATGCGTCTCTGTTAAAAGTGTGCCATCTGAAATTTAGATCAGCAAGTAAATCGTACTTGCTTGTACTACCAATGGCAGATGGAATGCCTGTCATGTAATGGGGTGGCCACTAAGAGAGATTCCGAATATACCCTCTATTTATGCCCCCACAGAATATATGTTTTGCCCTGCCTCCCCCGGATAAGTGACACCGGGCGCCCATGCACACAGCTTGATAATTACTGTGGTAACAGACTCCTTCTCTAATATGCAAATACAATTGATCAAACGTGAACGATAATATGCAAATACATACAAGGTAGCTGCTAACATTTCATCGAATCGGGTCATCGATTTACCAATATGTTTCATCGATCTTCAACGCATTTGAAACAAAGGTTTTTTGTTTTCAGCGCTTTAGTCTGTTTATGCCCCTCCTTCTTCACCACTTCTTGTTCTCCTCGGCGAAGTTTTCTCTTCTTCAAGATTTTTCAATTAGGAAGCACTCAGAGAACGCATATCACTGCCAATGCAAAGTGTAGTAAATGTGCATGGATTCTCTGCCCACCCTTTGAAAAAAATCTGATCACTTCTTCTGTAGCCTATCACTGCCCATTCCATAAAATTTCATTGAAATTCATTGAGAACTTTAGGAGATATCGTGTGGACAAACATTAACTTTCTGGGGGTATTATGTGATAGGTACATTTATCTAAAACCTAGATGATGTAATAGTGCATAGACCCATCCCCAAATTTAATCACTTCTCGAAATTTCACTGAAATTCATTGAGAACTTTTTGAGATATCGTATGGACGGACAGATAGAAAAAGGCAGTAAATAAATCTCCCACAGGTATACCTTGAATAGTGAAGTCAATTCGTTTCGAAATATTCTGTACAGTTCCAAACAACTCTCTTCAAGGCTTTATTATAATTCAATTTTCTTTTCAGGACACATTTGGTAACATTAATTTTTACAGCAATACCTTAACTGTACTCCATCAAAACCTACACTTATTTCAAAGCATTGCTTTACTTCTTATTGTGAATAAAAATGGGATCTTCAAAACAAAGGCTTTATTCACCTTGAAAATATGACATAAGGAAAAAAAATAATTATCAGAGTTAGTACCTTTATATACGTATTGGATTATTCAATAACTTCCACCAAGAGATCCCCCGAGGGAGACAGTTTAGTAAAGTCCAACTAAAGCAAATTAATTCTCCTGGCCATTGTCAGTAGGTTTGATCCCCATCGGATCTCCCACTATAGGTATCGAGTAATTTAGTACATACAGCACTTCCTGTAAAAGGGTTTTGAGTAGTGTTCCAGTACTAATCAAGTTTTTATTTTATTTTTTTATTTTCCAGAATTGCCTAGAGATGGAACGCTATTTAAAGAACGAACCACAATTGACAGCATTTAAGAAGCTCAATTCCGAATTGTTATGTTCTTGGGAACGATCCTGGGAACGTTCTTTTGAGGAGGAAGAGGAAGATGACGAAAACGAGGAGAATGAGAGCGGGGAAAGCGAGGTACGCCTAGAGGAACTCGAAGACCTCCACCTGGAGGATCGTACGATGGACTCGATTAGTGTCCACAGTTTCGGATCTTCTTCCAGCAGTGTCTCTTGGGATAGCAACATCAGCGAACCACCCGTGTCTCCATCGAAACCGTCTCAGAGTGACGGGGATCACTCACCAGTCCTCACGAACAAGTGCCGCGCCAACCACCAGCACAAAAAGAACACGATATACTCTTCACCCCCGGGAGGCAAACAGACCCGACCCTATTCCCTGCAATCAGGTCGGATCTCCCATGTGATACGGAAGTTGGACGGTGACAAAAACGCTGACCTCCGCAAAAAAGTTCACAAATGCTTTTATGACGGATGCAAAAAAGTTTATACAAAAAGTTCTCATTTAAAAGCCCATCTCCGGACGCATACAGGTGAGTTTGGAAAATGGTTTTCATTTTAATTTTTCCTAAAAAAAACTTTAACTCTGATGGTTATCTTAATTGTACAAAAATTATGTAATACAGGTCTGGTTAGTCTCTCAACAGAGGCTGTCACATAACCGACGGCTTTTGGCAGCATGCCTCATGATGAATTGAAAAATTGTAGGAAAGGTTGATCAATATCACTTCTCTCAGCTTTTCTTGGACAGTGGTCACTGAAATGTCCAATTAAAAAAAAAAGAGAAAAAACAAAGCAAGCATGAACACTGCCAGACACGAACTAAGGGACCAGTTTAGCAAAGATTGCAAATTGAATCTTCTTCCCATCACCCAACACCTTATGGGGAAAATTTCGAAAAAACAAGACGGTAACGTTTTCCTATTTAAATTCTCACTCCCCTAGTTCTATTGCTGTGACCTGGACGTTTTACACATAGATAGATTTATAGACTGTCCGGCAGAATCACTTAAAACTGAAGAAACCGCTTGTGACTGTTTCAGTTTTTAATTAGATGAAAAAATACCTGAATTAGCTAATATAACGGGCAATTTTGACTTAACAACTCTTTACTAACATCATGCTTCTTCGAAAATCATTTATGTCTTTAGTCATATATATATATATATATATATATTATAAGAAATGATGGGGTTATTTATGTATTGATCGGAACTAGGATGCCTACAGCTTTTTTTTTTTGGTAATTTTTTAATTAATTCAAGTATCCTAATTTTATGTTTTTATAAGGTCTCAATTAAACTTAAGCTGTTTTAAAGCGTGGTCGGACATGAAGTGTCAAGAGTTACTATGACGTAATCTTCATTATTATGTCATAATCGGATGGTAAAATAATCTCTGAGATCAACGCGTAAACAAATAGGGAAGAATTTTGCATACATAACTATTATATGTTATGATTCCTGCAGCAGCCCCAAACTTCTTAAATTGTTTATTCTATTTACGCTGTCTGAGCCAAGTGACTCATTTTCCGTCTTACAACGGGGAGGTGGGGAATTTCAAATAGAGTTTCAAATAATATAACGTATTCATAAATATGTAGGTTTGCTATAGGCTATCTATGTGCACATCAGTCAATTATTTCTTTGTAGAGAACGTTTCTTATCAATTAAGCCTCTTTTTCTTCCTCATTACAAGGTCTATGCATTCCTCTTTCTAATGAAAAATGTTTTAAAATAAAAGCCTCACAAGCCAAAAAAATTAATGCAATCTTTTGTAACCAGAATGAACCCAGATTTTGAACGCATCTGCAAATCAATAAATAAGGGAGGTTACTCCCCCTTTTTGAATTTAATAGTTATATCCCTTGACAAGAATTTTACTCCTAAAAAGTGTGACTTGTGGATGGACACGTTGCTTATTCTAAGATAGATTTTTTTGAATATCAAAAGACAGGATTTGTTGAGTGGCCGCGCAGTTAACTGCACAGAGAATGGACTAGGCGAGCCAAGTTCACAAATGATATTGGGAAAGTCATGAATCAATATCTTCCCTTAACTATGCTTAAGTGGCGCAGGAAGAAGTGAAAGATGCAACTTAGGGCGTTTGTCTCCTTTAAGTCTATTTCACTCATCACAAACGGACCGAGTAAGTAGTAATGGGATATGTGGAGCCCAAGGGACAGCCGAAGCCGTAGTCAGCGTAAAGAAACTGCTCATATTTTACTTACTAAAGATAGACTTTAAAAAGTGTATATCCGGTACTGAGTATGCTTTATTTCCCTTGTAAAGACTGACGTCCTCTTCAAAGAGAAAATAATAAGATAAAAATTATTCTACTTGAAGCGAGTCTACGTGCACTTCCGCACGCACACTCAGGTGACTGTTCATCATCACCATCATCATAACCATCATCTTTTTAACATTCGTCCCCAAGATTCACCAGATTCCTCTATCGCAGGCGCTGCGGCGCCAATATTTCCAGAGACTGTCTAAATCGGTCACAGTTTCGCATATGGTCTCTGGAGATCCGCGTTGTGAGTCGTGATGCGAAGTCAAGCGATTGTCTGACATTCTTGCAACATGAACAACCCATTGCCATTTGAGTTTCCTAACGATTCTATGCTATTTTAGATTCCTGTTTTTTTTTTCTCATGTATTGTTCAGTCTGACTTGTGAACTCTCTACGATATGATCCACTCTTGTGAACGTTGCATGGTTCTTAGTTTGGAAGCCAGTCTTTTTGTTAGGTTCCACGTTGCAACTCCACTGTTGACTATTGTGAGGACGCATTGGTTATAAACCTTTTTTCAAGACCATGATATTTTCCTGTTCTTGAATGTTGATCCTGATCTACCGAAAGCTTGCAGTGATTCTTCGTTTGATCTCTTCCTTTAAGGATTTCATGGAGATTCGTTGCCTTAGGTAGATATAGTGGTCTAACTTCTTCAACTCAGCGTTTTCAATTTTTGACCGTCGCGTCTTTGACGTCAACATGTTTGTTGTACATGGCATTTGTTTTACTGAAGTTCATGGGAAGGCCAACTTTCCTGATTTCTTCATTCAGTTGCTTTTCACTTCACCCTGATACCATTGGGGAAAGCATGAATCTACTCAAGCTATGGATAAGGCAGTCCATCTTGGGTGCCGGGTTAGCACGTAAAAACTTAACTAGCAAAGAAAATTGCCTTGAATAAAGTTAACGGGATCAATTTAGACAAGTCTTTCTCAACCTTTTTAGAGTAGGGGAACACTTCAAATAACTTTCGTATTTCAAGGAAACCCTGTAAGAAAAACATCACATGTACACCTAGAGACATATTAGTGTATCCAAAAATTTATAAAAGTTTAAAATTTAAAAGTTATTATCAGTATTCTACAGTGTATACGAGTTTCTTCAGTTTTTATGTTGGTCTATCTGGTTGGCTGGCTGGCTATACGTAAAGGGCTGAAAAGTCAAATATCCACTCCTTGTTATGACTAGAAAAAATGTTGTTTTTTTTTTGTTCAGAAGAATTTGGTGCCTTAGTTTGTTTTTAAACACTTACTTATTATGCCTAAAAAAACCCATTCATTTTTTGAATACCCTCGTAATAGGTTCGTATTTGGATGTGTGTGTGTGTGTGGGGGGGTTCACATGTGTGTGCCTGCGACTTTAGTCACGTTACGGTTTTTATTGAGTGACTATTGGAGATCGGAACTCACGACATGGATCCCCCGAGATCACATACGGAACTGAGGCCGGCAGAATATTAGATGGAGAGACAAGCTAGACAAATTCAGAAAGTACTACCTCTGCGACGCCCATGATAGACAAGTGTGGCGAATCCTGGAGAAGGTCTATGTCTAACGACGGACGTTGAAAGACTGATGATGATGATGATGATGATAATGAAGCAGACTCGTGTTTCTAAGAAAATCATGAGTTCATGGCTCAAACCATACTGGTACCATTTTCATCAATTTAACCTAATTTTACCACGACCACTGCTTGATCTACAGGGTCAAAAAAACAAAAAAAAAAAAAACAAACCCCAAAACATATATAGTATGCGGGGATTCATAATTTCGCTTGGAATGCTTGTTTAATACATACTTATTTTAATGAAAAAAATTTGAAGTCAATTTCCTCGAAAAATATTAATAAGCTTAGCTCATCTTTCATGGAATTAATGTTTTTTTGTAAATTTCATATACATAACACTTATTATATCTTATTAACTTATCTATGCATATGTTTGAATATATCTATATATTTCATTTTTATCCAGGAGAGAAACCTTACAAGTGTACATGGGCGGGC
>OY735218.1:1470000-1537500 GCA_963457665.1 Thysanoteuthis rhombus
AAGGGCAACTTTTTTTTATAAGTTTCTTGAAATGTCTTTCTTCATTCTTGGACGATTTGTATCTCGAGTTAGACATTAGGTATCGGTTCGAATATTTTCGGAAAAATTTTATGGAAATCGCGGTGCATAGATGCATACACAGAGAGACACAGACCCACCCACACACACGCACATGCATACACACACACACACACACACATGCATACACACACACACACACATATATATGTATATATAGATATATGAAAATGAAAAAAATATGAATTTAGTCGAACAGTAAACTGAACAGTGGATATTAAAAAATCATCCCCAATTCACTAGTTCACGGCAAATTCATGTCGTATCTACGCTAAATAGGGTTGTTTATTATAATTATAATAATAATAATTATTATCATTATTATTATTATTGTTATTATTATCATTATTATTATTTGCATATTGAGAGACGAAACCAGTTTCTAATATTGCTGTTCTTTTGAATTTTTATCTGCTTATCCACGTTGGGAGCTTTTTTTTCAAGATGTGCGTAAAAAAAAATGTATTATCTCAATGATTCCAGTTAAAACGGGATGTGTAAGATTTGTATACGCTACGGTGAACTCCATTTGACATCAAAATTGTCTTCTGCTTATTTTATTACTTCGTTATAGATTGTACAGCTGTATCAGTTTTCATTACTAAATTGTTACTGTCTTCATTACTATCATATACGTCATCTTCATCGCCATCTTCATTATTTTCATTATTGTTTTCATTATTGAAGCTCTTTATCATGATCATAAATTGTTCCGATCATTATTGATGTTATAAGTGATTTTATGGATGTTGAGAATTCACTCATCAGCGATGATAATAATGTTTATATTTGTGTATAAAATGTTTATTGTATACAAAGCAACGACTGTTTTTTTTTTTTTCAAAAATAGCTTTTAATGCAATCGTAGCTCGCTTTGCGTATTTACTGAGCGCTTGACGCATTAGTGGATCGCTTCGTGCCTTCTTGCGTGCGAGCTCTTGAAAATAACCTTAAAACAACCAAACCAGCAAAAATCGCCTTGAAAAGCTGAAACCAACGGTGATTGGTCAATGTTTTATGTGGCTTTTATCCCTAATATGCCATGACGTAGTTCACACCATCGATGTGACTATGTTATACTCATTTTTTTCCTGCTCAGCACCCACGTGAGGAACCTCATCTATTCTGTACTCATTTTAAGTCTATAACCAGTAGCTTCGTGTATGTAAATATGATTCCTTATCTCTTTTGGCAAGCATACTTTTGTTAGAATGTCAGCGGTAATTTGGGCTCTCATGCTATCAGCTGATGTTCAATTCACGTTGAAAGTTTGATTTCGACAGCTGAAAATCATGGCAAGTACGATATCCCAACCTTGAGACTAATTACTGTAGGGTCATAGATGATAGATATCTTGTTGGGTGCTCTCACTTTTACCTTGACCACCTCCTACAATTTCTGATTCGAGAAGGAGCCAGGTTTCGCTTTGGGCATATTATGACAGATCTCCGTTCTAGAAGCACAGATTGAATAATGATAGTATCGATAAAAATGTGGAGACTACACCCTGAACAATGACCATCAGTTACGTCACATCGACAGGTAAAATAGCGGGAAACGTTAATTGATGTTCTTTGGTGCTGAACGTGGTAGCAGAGCAGCACTTGAACGTACCTTGTAAGATATCGTTTTTTTTAAAAATAGAATAAAGCCTAATAAGTAGTCTTCATTTGGACGACATTATTATTATTATTATTATTATTATTATTATTATTATTATTATTATTATTATTATTATTATTATTATTATAATTATTATTATTATTTATTTATGAGAAATGATCGATAACGCCTTGCTTGTTGATATCTTGAAAGAAAGAAGAACAAAACTTTAATTTCCAAAATTTTAATAGAACAAAACTGAAAATTCTCGATATATTGTACATCATCGTCAGTCAAAAATCAAATGGAAAACCAAAACTTTTACGCTCCATTATTGTTTTGAAAGTTATTTTACTCTTGGATTTTGATCGACAAAGATATACAATAGATCAAAAACTTACAGTTTAGTTATAGTATATCTTATTTCTCTTTTAAATTATCATTGTTATGACACTTCCAAGTTCTTCCTCTGGTTATGCAGTCTAGGTTCTTTCCAAGCATTAGAAACCCGGTGGCATTCCCAGATCTTCACTCTGTTCCAAAAAGATCGTGATTGTTTGATTATTTATCCCGCACCATCCATTATCCCCGTCAGTTTCTCCCCCTTCACTCATTTGAAGAAGAAAATGAATAAATAAAAACGAAGTCACAATCTTTAATATCTCTGGCGCAAATGGGTTTTTTTTCCGCTGACGCGTGTAGGTCCAAAATTGAACCGCGTAAATTTCCCCAGAGAACGAATAGTATCGCTGGAAAGCAGGTATTCGTCGTACGGAAGATAGAATGAATACAAGGCGCGAAATTTCGGAAGTGAGGGTGTTATGTAATCAACATCGTTTTGCGCTCAACAGGTATAGTAGGTAAATAGCTACCCTTGGAACAGTTTTCAATTAAAACTTAGCAGTCTGCCTCTTCTCATGTTTACATTGCTTTTTTCGCATCATCATCATCAGCATTATCGCCATCATATTCAGCATCTTTATTATTATTATTATTATTATTATTATTGGAATTCTTTTGGGTGTGGTTGATTCTTTGTGTATGGTGGACATTAAATGCGTAAATAAAAACATTCTGTTCAACTGGAGCTGTCTTGATATCATCAAACATTCGGTGGCTGCTGCTTCTACGATCTTTTTCGATAATTTTTTTTCAATATTTTATTTTCTCAACACCCCCAGATCCATGTGATTTTTTAAAGTAATGGGATGTTAAAATTTTGTTATTAATTATATTTTTACACGCATAAGAATGTAAGAGAGTGAATGGGAAAAAGAGAACGAGAGAATGAGAGAGAAAGAGATAGAACGAGAGACAAAGAGAAAGAAAGATAAAGATATATATATATAGATATAAAAATATATATATATATATATACAATAAAATATGGTAATAAATAACTCCTTGTTGTTCTTCATTTTATAATATTTTTGTTATTTTATGTTAAGTATATGATGTAAATATTATGTCTGCCCGGGAGGTATCCACCCATTCTTACTATCTCGAGATCCGGCTGTGCAGCTAAGATGTAACTTGGTAATAATCAAAAAGGTTTTCTGCATCTGCAAGAATAGATGTTCTCCCGTGGGGTTACTCAACCAGCAGTGGGACGTCATTGAGTGAGCCTGTGTTACCGTTGCATTCACAATGACCGAGTGAAGTATAGTTCACGTTTGGTCCCAGCAGCTACAACCGTCAATGTTCTACTCCCTTTGACTTCAAGCTTTTTGCCGTTGAATTGGAAGAGACTTCAGACTGTGGGTGAGATTAAGGAAAACGTGACCAAAAAGGAAACTGTTTTGTTTTGGGGCGCTGGAACATGTATGTTAGGTCCCAAAGGAAGTGTTTTGACGATAACTAAGGCCCCATTGCTGCGAGTAGTCTTTTTTTTTTCGTTAATAATGAATGGCTGGATACTTTTCGGACGGATTTCATATGAACCGTGATAAATGAAATTGTGGGCAATGACTCAAAAAGGGTTATATTGATCACCATCGCTTTTCATCCAATGGGATATTGGTTGGTACTATACCTGATTGCTTATGCACGCCACTCAACACCACCATAAATACAAACAGCACGCCAACATCTAAACACGTACACCTTCCTATCATATACGCTGGTGTATGTCAACTTATCAAGAATCTTTTCTCCTAATGGAACATATCAGTGTGTTTAGACCTTATGTACCTGTCACTCTGATGGACACAATGCTGTTTCATGTTGAAGAGTCGGCTTATCCCGTGAATATTTGGCTAAATTTGAATTAACACCAAGTTTTACGGTCAACTTATACATCGGCATGTACGGCAAGGTATCGACCTTAAATATCGATGCTTACTTTCTATGTTTAAGCAAAAAATTGGCTTGCAGACCGACGGGCAGGCTTACATAAAAAAAACCCTGAAAGGATTCCATCGGACATTTCTGAAAGTTTACTGAACATAACAGCCGAAACGGCGAGAAAGACGAGGAAAACATCGCCGAAAGAATCAATGTATAATAGAAACAAGACTGTTTAGGATACGGACATGTTGTTGCTCAAAATCTTTTGCGATTTTCTTTTGTGGAAGTGGGCTTCGAGTGAGAAATTCAATTTGGAAAAAATATCAAGAATATGGATGTTGGTCTAAGGGTCATCAACTTTGAATCGGCTAACGGAGTTAATTTCTCACTAATGTCCTTGGGTGAGGTATGAATCCATCTCTTCTACCACCTATAGGCGAATAGTAGGACTGACTGTTTTTTTAGCCTTGATTTGTAACCAGTCTAGGAGACGGGCAAATTTGGTTCCAAACCAGGAAAGTCCAAACCCTCATTCAATCTCATGAGATTCTGGCAATGGACAAATTAGGGTACGTATTCGCGAAATTGGTGAAGTATCGATGGGTCCAGCAATCCCAAGACTGAATGCTCAAGTGAAATAAAGAAGAATACAGATTTCAATAGAAACCGTCAAGTAATCAACATCATTTAGCATCATGCCGTGTTAGGGGTGATCAATTAAAAATATATAAAAAAGGACAATCAATGAATGAGTTACTTCTTTCGCATTTTGTTGGGCTTTCATCAATAAAAATCCTAACTTTGAACCCCTCCCCCCAAAACAAGCGTTATTGCAGATCAAATTAGTCTGAACTTCAGTGCGAATTGATAAATAGATAGACTGATATACAAATAGATGATTTGGTGCGTATTGAAATAAACAGATTGATAAATAGACTGATAAAAACAGGATGAGAAAAGATAACTGGAAAGAGAGATCGATAAACAAATATCATTATAAATCGACATCACAGTTAATGAACAACCGTAGCGTCAAAATTTGAAGTCTTGCAAAAAAATTCGATCGATGAATAAACAAGGTCGGAGTAAATTATTTTGACAACACCATTGATATTTTCTACGGGGGAAAAAATCTAAAATATAGCAGAAAAATCTAGATTTTGGAGAATATTCATGTTATCAATGAACCCGTCAAAATAAGACCCCCCCCAAAAGGTTGAAAAAGCTTCTTTTTTCTAAAAATGATTGAAAAAAAAAAAAAAAGAAGAGGCTTAATGGAGTACTGATGCCAATTTTCAAATATGTAGACAAAACAGTATGGCCAGTAGCGCTGGAACGCCCCAGAAAATGCATAAACAAATACATAAATTTTCAAACTCCTGCACATCTACGAAGGCTACGGTTATTCAATAAACGGACCTAGATTCTCGGGAATTAATCGACTGATTGTGGTATCCTTTGTAAGTAAGTAGGGAACCCACTGTCTGTTCCAGGTGTTAAATAGTGCACTTCATCCTTGACAGAAACACAAGATCTGATTCCAGATGACACCGGTGAATAATTATACAGTTTATTTCAATTGGGAACATCGAGTCCAGGTTGTATCAAACAATTGTATTGCACCATTATCGTTTATTGTCTTGTAGCGAGGAAACAGACCATATTTTATGAAGTTTTCATAAAATCAAAAGTTTGTTTTAGTCGATTATTTACACACACTTCCATGTATAGTTCATCATTGTTGGTACATTGTGAACAGATATCTATCAAAGAAAAAAAACACAACAAAAACAGTTCTCAAAAGTGACGGATTGCCGGGAAAACAAAGGTCATATTGTTTGAAAGCACAGAAAAATTATTAACAAAAATTATATCATTTGATTTTTTTGCCTCAGTCTACCCGGGAGTGTGTATAGACCTACCCGGGGTATGCGACACCCGATATGAGGCAATAAATATACAGCAGTACTTGAATATCACCCACAATGCTCATGTGTCTCTTCAAACCATTTTTAGGCTCTGTGGCTTCTGTCGTGTAAGAGGAAACGTGTTGAAGAATGTATTTCTTTACTGTGTTATCTAATTCCCAGGAATGATAGAATAAGAACACCTTGAGGTATTTATAAGATAATACATGGATAAATTATCCAAAAATATGAAAATGATCCTTCAAAAAAGTAAATATCAGAATAAAAAATGTTTTTAATGATTAAAATCTTTCTGTGCACTATGTATTTACATATATTTATCAATCTATTTTATACATCAATTATTTTTCAATTTATACCGATTTTTTGTGAAATGTTTGGGAAAATGTGTTTTATCCTTTACATTATTCTTATTGAAAATTAGAAACGAACTCTGATGAATGACTACTCAGACAAACCCCACATAGCTCATTCCCTTTCCTGCGAAAAAATGTGTCCTCATGACGAGTATAAGCCTCCAAGGTGCCAAATTCTAACTTTGCAGATGCGAAATTAACTTCAGGTTATCTCAGACTAGAGGCCAGGGTCCAGTTTAGACCTATAATTACATTGTAAATGGAACCCCACTTCAAATTTTCGTTTATCCTATGTCTTCCACCGTCTGAAGATGCACCGCTACGCAAATTTTCAGCTCCTCACATGCAAAATTGTGGCCTTCAAAGTGGAACAGACTGATGGATTTTGAGTATATCTCTATATAGATTGATAAGGTTCAATCCCCTTGCCCGCGGTGAGAAGACCTGATCCAGAATTGGATGTTTTTTCCTATCTCTTTAATAGGATTTCATTTTTTATGCATCAATATTGCCAACATCAAACATGAAAGTCCAAAGAAGAAAAGTCGAGGCTTTATACATAAACCATTTCCCGATTAGCACTTCGACTTACGACATAATTTCGTTGGATGCACCAGTTCTCTTGCGATTACCGAAGCAATGTCGAGCCTGCACAGTACCTGGATGGGCGACTGCTTGTGAATACCAGGAGTTGTAAGGGAGAATGGTGAATTGATTGACACCACCCCGGGTATTTGTCACCACTTCTATGGGATATGGGAAGCTCTGATTAATCATGAAGCAAATTAAGCACTTATTTGGGGCGTTAAAAGAAAAAGGGGCACATGTTCCTTACTGTTTCCCGGGTTATATTATTAAGTTGTTTGAATTGTTGAACATGAAAGTTAAAATTTAAAATCTAATTTTCTCTCTTATATACAGAGTTAATCAAAACATTCAAATGATTCAATCGTCCATACAAATATCATTGTAGATAACTGGTCATTATGCAAACACTAGTTTCATTTAATGAATTTTTTCGCGAGTAAAACGAATTTTGAGGTGTTTTTGAAGGACGTAACCTTCTTTTTCTTAGGGAATATTTCATTTCCAAAAATATTGTCAGTTAAGCAATGAGATGACTGAGGCGGAAGCATCATTTTTGGGTCGTGCAACGGGCATCAAGCGGATTTAATCCAGCATAGTCGATCAGGGAAGGCTAATACCGTAACCAATGTAAGGGTATAAGCTAGCGAGGTCAACACTTACCTTGATTAAATATTTTCAGGTGACTTCACCTAAACCGTCTCTTAGATCTTAACTACCTTCCCACGTGTGTTTACCCCTTATCATAGTTAAAGCATGACAAAGGAGCCCTGCCGTGGAGCAGTGGTTAGCCGGCCAATCTTGAAGACGATTGCTATGATAGTGAGTCCGATCCTTATCAGGTGGCCAACATCTGTGACCATGTGCCGCACTTGTGAAGGTTCGAGTGGCCCAGAGGTTAGCTTGGTAAATAGAATCAGCGAGTCGAATTCAGATTCAGATTGAGAGAGTTGGTGTTTACTTCGTGTATATGCCCTTGGGAAAGGCAGTGATGAGTAAGATAGAAAGATAGTAAGGCAAAGCTCTCTAGCCTTAGTTGCCAATCAGTCTAGGAGACTGCATATTCTGATTCGAAATTATGCCCCAAGGGTGAAATAGTTTCACTTCTTCCAATAGGTCAAATTACTCTCTACTACTCTGCACTCACAAAATGTCACATAGGCACAGTTTTTAGTAGGTGGGAGGTTGTAACCTGTCCGATATGACACACAGCCGAAGGTCACATTTCATGGCGTGTCATCATCCAGTAGACAACTTTTTGTCGCAGTGATCAAGATTTGCCGCTTTTAGTACAATTGGGAGGTGCAGTCTGGGCATGGATCTCCAGTCATCAGGGTTCAATTATCTTGTGATTTCAGCCGACGTATGACCGAAAAAAAGAGATTACTCACTGACCGGTTTTCTCGTGCTGTGAGTTGGGTTGACGATGAACCGGGATGAGCTTGGGTAGCCTTACAGTTAACAGTGCAGAAATGTCCTTAAATACCTCCTAGGCCACCGACGCGCTACAGAATGTTCGTAAGTACATGCAAGAGTCTTCGTCTTCAGGATATCTGCATTCATCCATTCATTCATTTATTGTCACTCGCAGCCAGGGCAGTCAGAGGGATCAGGGCGTAGGGGGAAGGGGTCTTTTGAATGCGTCATTAGGCGTAATACAGAGATCAGTCTCCTCATCGGGAGGAAAACTGGGATCACCACCTGAAACTCTCTACCTAATCTCCAGTTACGTACGACACTTGGTATTTCCTGATGGTCATCCACCCAAGTACTAACCAAGCTTTGGTGATCGTACGAGAACTGGTGTGTCCGATACGATTTGGCTGTAACTGCATATCTGTATGAAAGAAAGAAAAAAGAGACGGCACTGGTTTGTCACTTTATATAAACAATCACATGACGTCTTTTGGCAGCATAATGTGTTGAGAGTGATCAATGAAAATATTGGAATAAGAAGTGATCAATAAATAAGTCACCTTTCTTGCTTTTTGTTGGATCAATGAAAAGTTTGAATTTTCAAAAACAAAAAACAAAAACAAAAAAAAAAGCAAAAAACAGCAGGTACAGACTGGTGATAAATTTGGCATAAACTTACATTGTAAATTGAAACAACACTAAAAACCTGTTTGGGGCGTGTGTGCAAAGAAAGGGTTTACCCTAGCCATAATAAGGAGGAAATGTTGAACTTTTCAGCTATTTACAAAGTCTGAACGCGCGATGCAGCTCAGAAATAGATGAAACCTATGTGGACAATTTTGGTGACAATTTTGGTTGACGGTTTCTAATGGCAACACACACGCATACACACACGCACACACACACACGGACAATGTGCATCAGTATTTGTAATTATGTATTCTCTGGGTGTAGACCTATGCTGCCACGACATGTGGTACGTACACGTGATTCAGGTTAGGAACACCTACGCCGTGTAAGCTTTAACGGTTTTAACGAGTAGACCAGCGTGAATTTCAGAGAACCGTCGGTTTGATTGTACTTCATAAAGGACCAAGCAACGGAGTGTTAACATGAAGATCATTCAAACAACGAAGTTATTCACAGAGACTACAATACTCTTACCGACCGGCCTGGCCCAAGTCAGTTTGCATTCAGGCACCATCAATTGAGAATAACACTGGTGATCACGTGAATCTGTGTGCACATGTGAGTGCGTGGGTTGTTTGTGAAAAGAGAAAATCAAAGCCGCTTATTGGAACAAACTCGGGCACACACATATACCTCTATAGTGGAGAGAAACCCTCATTCCGTCTCTCCCTTTCTCTCCACATAGAAACACACACACACACACACACATATATATATCCCCATAACAAACATGTTTGAAGCTAAATTTGCTGTGCCCCAATAATTATGTTTATAGGTATCGAATTGAGTCCTGCCACAGAGAAATAGTTTTCGGGCTATTAGATTTGATTCTAACTGGGCACTCTCCTTCTAATGACCTAGTGGCAAACTATGATAAGCCAGATGGATATCTCCCTATGCATAAATTACGTTAGCAGGCATCATCAAATCTCACAATAAAGATCTGTGCGATTTAAAACGCAGGGCACAAGGAACAAAAAAACTCAAAATTCCTGACGATTGAAACTTCAAGAAAAACAGGAGTATTCTTATGAGAATATTTTAAAAGCAACAAAATCAATTTTTAGCTTGTTTGTTTCTATTCTTTTTATGACTGTTTTAGTTTGTAGCAAAGGTTAATTTTCATTTTAATATCAATCTAGGGCACGCCTGTTCTTAGGCGTACGAGCAAGGGTGCCGGGGTTCACGTACCCCCACGCAATCGGGAAAAAACTATTAAATTTCAGGCAAATCAGGGCTTTTGTCCCCTCATCGAAATAATTCCCATTCGCCTATATGCTCGTTGCATGTTAGGAATGATACTGTCGATAGCAAAAATCAAAACAGAAATATCGTTGTTAATAGTAATAACAATAAAAAAAACTCCCTCTCTCTCTTTTTCAATCTGTCTGTCTGTCTGTCTGTCTGTCTGTATCTCCATGCCAAACGTTTCAAATCAATAAAACCATGCTCATCGACGCTGGTGATGTATATGTTTCTTTCTGAATCAATTTTTCTGGTAAAACGAGCACCGACTCTCATCGAGAACCGCGAATTCAAACTACTTCACACTTCACGCAGCAATGTCCACTACACGGACCAACACTTCTTTCAGTGGCCAGTTGTTAAGTTATCACTGTGCCCCCCACTAAATTTCCCCAACTTATAGCAAGCATTCACCATTCGAATATTGGAGGATTTGTACGCCATTTTGGAAAGAATAAAGAAAAAAAGAAGAGGCATATCAGCGTTACTTAAACTATCTGATCTCGTGGACCGGCAAGTTCATTTCAAACGTGTCGGGGACAGGTAGCATATCTGTGTCAAATTATTATCTTTACATGATCAGTAAAGTAATATCGGGACCAAATCACGTTCGACGCACTGGTTCCCGTATTACCACCGAAGTTAAGCTATGTCAAGCCTGGTCAGTACTAAGATTAGTGACCGTCAACCGCTGGAGATCATATACAGAGCCACTGTAGGGATCTCCTGAGGAGGAGACTGATCTCTACACTGCGATCAATAACGTGAGCCAAAGACCTCTTTCCTCTGCCCTCTGAATTTCCTGTCTGGTCTGGCTGAGAGCGATGAAGAATGAACAAGATTAAGAAGATTAATTCAACATTCGTGGCAATGTTAATCTGCATCAGGAAAAATATGATGAATATATTAAAAGTTTACAAACATTTCCTAATAGATATGTATTGATATGAGATGAATTTATGAAGATTATGTTTCAAGTCCCAGAGATGAAGGTAACAGAACCGCGTTATTTACACGTTCCAAGAGTTTTTTTTAATAGTTTCTCTACTGTAAAATAATGCATGTACGTTCTCTGCTAATACATGTTTCAAAATCCATTACAGACGTTAAAACGAGAGACAGTGGTTTGCGTACTGGCACTTTGAGTTTCATTGTGATGCAGCCGGCCAAGAGTTAATTTGCTTTTCAGTCGGATGTTTGTATCATTATCAGAGTAAATAAAAGATGAAACACGTGCTTCACTCAAAGGAAGACCAGCGAAATCACGCCACAAAAAAGAAAAAAAAAAGAAAAGAGGATTCTTCACCGCGCCGTAGATTTGTCAGATGCAGAGCGAACGCATCACTCGTTCACTGAACAGCTGTTGATTTTAAATGATTTGTTTGAATAAACAATGCCAAATTCATGCAGAGCCAGATAATGAATTGGTTCTGACAAGAAGGGCAACCAACTAACCGGTCTTTCAGAGCCAACAATCTCATAAGTTCAGGCGTCCGGACCTCGCAGGCGTTAGATCGAGGGTGTGATAGAAACGCTCAAATCTCATGACCTGTCCGTCACAGAGGCAGCCCACCAAACCATCAACCGCTGCCTCCACCCCCTTGCAATACTAATGGAAGATAGAAGGAAAGAAGAAAGTTTAAATAAACATGTGCGCGATTTTTATTTGGTGATGACAAATTGTGGTTCCATTAAATGATTTTGAAGAGGAGGATAGCACGTGAATCTTGTTAGAGAGTTTCAAGAACCGATGAATCAATGCTGGCCCAACACCGATGCATGGATCAATAAGTCTGGAAAGTTGGAGAATTTTTATCTGAACTTTTCGATCTAACGCTCGATCCATGTGATTAATAGTCACCATTGAATTGACAAAAAAAAAGAAGGATTTTATTAACAAAAACAAACAAAAAAACAACAAACAAAACAACATGTTTTGAGTGAAATGAATTTTTTTCATCCTTGGGCTGCAGACTTACAGGCATGCTCCTGGGCCAGTGAATATGTGCTTTGAACTTTGGTTTTGTTTGGAATATACGGCATACAAATGCATGTTGTTTGAAACACATAGCATACAAATGCATGTTGTTTGAAACACATAGCATACAAATGCATGTTGTTTGAAACACATAGCATACAAATGCATGTTGTTTGAAACACATAGCATACAAATGCATGCTGTTTGAAACACACAGCATACAAATGAATCTTGTTTGAAACATACAGCGTATAAATACATCTTGTTTGAAACACACTGCATACAAATGCATCTTGTTTGAAACATACAGCGTATGAATACATCTTGTTTGAAACACACTGCATACAAATGCATCTCGTTTGAAACATACAGCGTATGAATACATCTTGTTTGAAACACACTGCATACAAATGCATCTTGTTTGAAACATACAGCGTATGAATACATTTTGTTTGAAACACACAGCATACAAATGCATCTTGTTTGAAACATACTGCATGCAAATACATTTTGTTGGAAACACGCAGCATACAAATGTATCTTTTTTTAAACAAGTACGTATCAACAAGGATCTGGGGAGGGAAAAATCACCAACCACCGACAAGGCATTTTGGTGGACAAGACTTATCGATGTGAGAAATGAGCAGAAGCTTCCCAGCTGAGAATGAGCCAACAGAATGACTACTGTAACACAATTGCAAATGCCTTTAATCAAGGTGAAGGAAAGAATACGACACAATTCACTGCATATCGAACTTTATTGTATACGGGGCTGCGTAGCCGTAAGCCTGTCAGAGTATACATGCTGCAGATGTCAATGATGAAAAACAATGAGATTTTGCAGGAATATTACTAAATTAAGACATTTGACACGTATTTTTATTAGGTTGATATAAAAACTTCATAGTTATAAATTTACATCCATTGTTATAAATACATTTTTTTGTAATTAGATTCATTATGAACAATCTTGTAGACGAAAGAAATATTGAGAAATTCATTTCCAAATCTAAAAAAAAAAAAGAAAAAATTGATTTTAAATAAAACGTTTGAAACCATTTCATTTTAATGCGAATAATCCTTCCGTGATCAAGATAAAAGGCTTCCACTGTAGATATAAAGAAACTGAAGAAGATATTATCACCTGGTAGACTAAAAATCTCGTATGTATGAAAAGTGACCACTTGTTGTTTTACCTTGACCCAAAGTAAATCGACCAAGAAGAACGAATTTCTCGGACGTCTTATGCGTCATGTCTTCCACCAATCTGAGATTTTTTTTTACTTGAGGCAAGGGCACCTGGCTTTGTTTTTAACTTTCAATACAAGGGATATTAACTTCTGTGAGAAAAAAGCAAGAAAAAACAAGTCTGATTAGTCACGCAATAGAAACATGATCAACATCTATTGGTAACATTCCGTGCTGGGAGTGATCAATTACAAAATCTAAAAAAAATAGGGGGTGATAAATGAATAAGATACGTTTTTTGCCTTCTTTTGCGTCATTAGAGAGTTCAAATTTTCAAACAAAAACAAAAAAACATTCGTGAAAGTTACCGGACACTGACTGAGGGGACAACTTACAATGTAAATTGACACCCACTCAAAAAAACTTTTTTAGATGGTAGGGGGAGTTATCGAAAAACGGAAACGTTTTTTCTAGACATAGTAAGAAGCGAATTTTAACTCATCTGTTCCATTGGTTTGGCCTGTACGTGTGACACACAGATAAATTGATACATAGATATCAAGTTAGGCAGCATCTCTTACAAACTGAAGAAACCTATGTCGACAGTTTTAACTGACGGTTTCAAATAGTTTCGATAAAAACACTGGATATTCTCATCATAATTTCAAGAATATCCGGATGTGTGTACGTGTGTTTGTGCAAGTGTGTCTGTGTTTGGAATGATATAACTAAACTATTGGCCACTGTACAAAGAACAATACACTGCACAAATATTCACCAGATATATTGGTCCACGCATCAGACATTCTATGTCAAATTTCAAGTCATTTGGATCAGCGGTTCCCCATAGAAGTGGGTGCTAGATTTATGATAAAAATCTATACTAAAATGAGCACATATTTGTGCCCATTTAAGTGACGTATGTATGATGCGATCTGCATCCCTAGTCATTCCGATGTGGTTTCGGATCAGAATTGAGAGGGAATGTTTATCTTTTTACGATAGAGAGAGGATGTTTATTTTTCATGCAAGGAATAGTTTATCTCTCTACTAGAGAGTGGGAGGGAGAGAGAAAGAGAGAGTTCATCTTTTTACGATAGAAAGAGGAAGGGATAAAGAGGGAGGTTACTTTTTGCAAGAGAGAGAGAGAGAGAGAGAATGATAGAGAGAGGGAGTAGAGAGAATGAATATTTACCCCTCTCTCTTCTCCACAATATTTTGACCCCTTCGATTTTTTCCTTCATAACACCAAATATTTTACTTCCAAATACCCGAAGATTTCTTCAATAGTCTAAAGAAAGATTAATTTCTCTTTTGACAGCAATCTATAAATACTAGCTAACTTAATTTCATTTTAACATGGACTTTTAATTTTAATCTTTGACTAAAATTCAACAAAACATTGAACTGTGCGAACAGATTCGAAACAAATGCAACGTCAGTGCATCAATTTAATATGATCCCCCTCTTATCACAATTCCTCCTCCTTTTCAGACTTTGGTATTAAATCAATTTTTGAAAACGAAATACATTGAACACTGTCTGATTCCCACCAATGTAACGTTTATTAAACTACTTATTTTAAACGACTCTTATCGTAGGCTGCTCCACACACGATAAAGTGCGGCCCTTCCATACATGTAACTCTCGAACGAGCACTGCTCTTGTCTTTCCTAATTTTTTTTTGTTTTATTTTTATCTCTTGATTTTTTTCTTTTTTATTACAAGGTACGAAAAATATACGATCAAAATTTTTATACTGTTTTAACTGCTTGGATAAGCGTTACTTTTTTTGCATGTTGAAATAATGGAATATTTGGAATAAGAAACAATGATGTAGGGATATCGTTGTTGTCAAGCAAAGTAAGAAATATGGGAATAATCAGGTAAGTAAGTAAATAAGGAAGTGTCCTTATGCTGGCTACGACAGCAGTCACCCCTGCCCAGACTTCAAATATGATAAATTTCTCCCCAGCTTGGAATTTTTTTCAAGGTTTTTGCAAATAGACTCTGAGGCGACAAGTACCCCAAGTGGAGTCACTCACTTCACCATACACTTACTTAATATCATCATCATCATCATCATCATCATCATCACCATCATCATCATCAGTCTTTTAACGTCCGTCGTTGGACACAGACCTTCCCCAGGATTTGCCACACTTCCCTATCATGGGCATCACGAAGCCAGTACTTCCTGAACTTGTCTAGTTCGTCTCTCCATCTAACATTTTGCCGGCCTTGGTTGTGCATGTGGTCTCGGGGGATCCATGATGTGAGTCGTGAAGTCCGTCGGTTGTCCGCCATTCTTGTAACGTGGCCAGCCCACCGCTATTTGAGATTTTTTATAGATTCTATGATGTCCCTAACTCTTGTCTTTTCTCGGATTTACTGTGCTGTCTTGTGGTCTCTCCATGTGAGGCCCAGCACTATTCTTTCATGTGCACGTTGCATGGTTCTCAATTTACGGGTCTGTCTCTTGGTTAGGTTCCATGTTTCAGCTCTATAAGTGACTATCGGGAGGATGCATTGGTTATACCCTCTTCTCTTTAGGATTAATGGGATCTTATTATTTTTGAAGGTTGAGCTAGCTCTGCCAAAGGTTTGCCATCCTAGTGTGATTCTTCGCTTGATTTCTTCTTCTTTTGAGGGTCTCATGGAGATTCGTTGTCCTAAGTAGATGTAGTGGTCTACTTCCTCTAGTTATGTGTCCTCAATTTTGATCTTGGTGTTTTTATCTCCAATGTGGTTGTTGCACATGATCCTTGTCTTGCTGAAGTTCATGTGTACGCCGACTTTCTTGCTCTCTTCATTTAGTTTATCTATCATTAGTTGGAGGTCGTGTAGGTTCTCTGCGGAAAGGGCTATGTCGTCTGCAAATCTGAGGTTGCTCAGATACTCGCCGTCTATTTTAATTCCTTTACTCTCCCAGTCCAGCCTCCTGAAGATCATCTCGAGGCAGGCTGTAAAGAGTTTAGCTGAGCTGGTATCACCTTGTCTTACTCCTTTCTGGAGCTGAAAGGGGTCCGAGTCTTTATGTAGCCTGATAAAGGGGCTGCCGTGATTGTATATATGTTTCAACACTTCAACATATACTGGATCTACACCTTGCTGACTAAAGGCCTCCATGACCTTAGGGATTTCTACTGAGTCGAACGCCTTTTTGAGGTCGATAAATGCTACGGCAAGTGGTAGTTTATTCTCAGCTGCTTTTTCTTTCAGCTGATTTATCGAGTGCAGGTGATCCATGGTCGAGTAGCTTCTTCTAAAGCCAGCTTGTTCACGTGGCTAGTTTTCATCGAGTGTTTTTGTGATTTTTATATAAAAGCATTATGATAGCAGTGTTCCAATTGTCTGGGACTTTACTGTGTTTTCAGACACAAATTGAAGAGGACGGCCAGTTTCTTAGTGATGATTTTACCCGCTTTTCGGAGTAGGTCGATGGTGATGTCTGGTCCAGGGGCCCTCCCTTTCTTCGTCCGTTTAATGGCTTCTTTCACCTCCCACAGGGTTACTTTTGGGAAGTCCTCGAGTTGATTGCTCTCGTCTTGCGTATCCTGTTCATTGTTTTGTAGTCCTTGTTTGAACGAATAAAGTTTTTGGTGAAATTCTTTGGCATGTTCGACAATCCTGTCTCTGTCTGTTGTTAGGTTTCCATTTTCCTCCAGTATGCTGGTTATTTGTTTTCGCCCTGAGTTGAAGCCTTTGTTTACAGCTTTGAAGCCCTGACCTCTTTCAAGAGTCGATTCGATGAGTGCCGTCGTGTATCTCCTTCCTTCTTGATCAATTCATTTAGTTCAGACTTTTCAATTTTCTCTCTCGTTGTTGTCGGTGGCACGAGGTTTCTGCGTTTTTCCATGAGATTTCTAGTTTCATCCGAGATTTTGCTAATGGGTTGTTTGCTCATTGGCTTGAATGTAAAGGCTACTCCAATTATTGACGCTGTCATTTTGTTGCTTAGTTCGTTGATGTTGGTGTTGTCTTGTTCAGTAAGAATTCTGAATCTGTTCCTCAATTCGAGCTTGAAAGATTGAACGTGCTCTTTTGGTATGTTTAGAGGCTGCGGTTTTGTATGGAACATTTTCCTGCGTTCTTTATTGGTGTTTATTTGTACTTTACATTGTACCATTCTGTGGTCGCTGCCTACATTGACTTGATTTAGGACTTGGATGTCCTTGACGATATCGATTTTGTCTGTTAGGATGTAGTCTATTTCGTTCTTTGTTTCGTGATTGGGGATCTTTTACTTAATATAATCCAAAGTAAATATCTGAATATAAGCATTTGCTCATATTATTTGCTGATGTGAAATTTAGGGAAAATTCATGTTCATTGGAATTCTTTGGAAAAAGTTTCCATGAAAAGTTCTTGTATTTTTAGCTATTCTTCTACTTTTCTTTCGTCTTCGCTTGGTGGTCAGCTGGTCAAGCCGCACCCCAAATCTGACAGGCCTTTTTTTCCATATTTACAACTATCTGGTCTTCTCGCTTGGATGGGATGGCCGGTCAGGATGTCAAAGTCCCAGAGTATTTTACTCCTTTCATCATCTAGACCAGGGATCGGAAAACTACAGTCCATGGGTCGAATCCGGCCGATGGATTCATTTCATTCAGCCCATCGACATCGTTGAATATGTCATGTAATATAGGAAGATTCATTGTTTTCCTCATCTACATTTAGTTTGTGAACAATGAAATTCAGAATCGAAAAATGGAGCAAAATTAGGTAAAAAATCAAGAATGTTTTATAGTTAATTCCCGCTGTTTTATTTTCATTTTTTATATATACACAAATTTGAGTCACAATTTGACAACCTGTGTCTCCCAAGGTGAATTTCATAGTTATCTCTGATTGATAGTACATAAAAGCTCATATATATATATATATATATATATATATATATATATATATATGTATATATATATATATGTATATATATATATATATATATATGTATATATATATATATATATATATATATACGCCTATAAGTGAAAAAAAAGTTAAAAAAATAAGTAAGAAAAACAAAACAAACCGTTTATGATCATTGTATCAGTTTTTATTCACTTATTATTATTATTATTATTATGATTATTACTATCATTATTATCCTTCTTCTTCTTCTTCTTCTTCTTCTCCTTCTTCTTCTTCTTCTTTCAGACATTGCTGCAGTGATCTTGGGGGTTAGGAATACATGTTAGAGAGTATTTATACCTTCTTTTTTTATTCCTTTCTTTCTTTTCCACGGAATTCGTAGGACGAAGAAGAGAGAACGAAGGAAGGAGAACGAAGAAAGGAGAACGAAGGAAGAAGTACGAAGAAAGGAAAAAGGAGAAAAGTGAAAGAACGAAGGAAGAAGTACGAAGAAAGGAGAAAGGAGAAAAGTGAAAGAAGAATGAAGGAAGGAGAACGAAGGAAAGAGAAAGAGGTGAGAAGAAAGAAGAGGTAAATCAAGCACTTGGCCGAACATGCTCCCCGAAACGTGATTCCTTTTCCTGTGGGAAAAAGATTGCGGAGGCGACTATGCAAAAGAGGTGGAGGAAGTGGAGAAGGAGGAGGAAGGAGATGCAGGTGCGATGGGGGAGTGGTTCGTAGAAGAACAGTGTCCAGAGAAGAATGCCAGTGGGTGCGGGCAAGGGTATTAGTGAGAGTGAGATATGGGTGCATAGGAAATGTTGCTGGACAACATGGCTGTGAAGTTAACCCCCAACTCGCCTAGGAGGGTGGGGACAGTGGCAGCGTATGAGAAACGAAAAGCGTAAAAGCAGAAAACAAAACAAAAAACAGAACAAACGAACAAAATAAGAAAAAAAGAGAAAAGAAAAAATCAAAAGAATTTGTCAACCTGTAATGGCTTCGAGCACCTGTAGTATTTGGTGACAAGACATGAATTTCCCATTATCACTCCCGATACTTATCTAAATACCTGTGTTATATATATATATATATATATATATATATATATATATATATATATATATATATATATATATATATGTATGTATGTGTGTGTGTGTGTGTGTGTGAATTTGTTTTTTTATAATTATTAGAACAAAACACATTACCGGTTGCTAAAGAGTGCGAGGTTTTAATTGAATAAATAGAAAATGTAGACTAATGTCATCAAAATCTCAAAGGAAAACTTGAAAATCTAAATGTAAATTCATTCATTTATTCATCTCTCTTGATATCTATCGAGATATCTACCCCAGGTAAACGCACATAGCATATTAAAACATTGTAGATTGAACATTATAGAGGGTTTTTTTTCTCCAAATTGATTTTTATTTTCAACGGAATTAATTTGAAAAAAGATTATAATCTAGAATAATACGGAGACTTTTTTTTATTTCTATCAACCTAGTCTATTGCCACAGTGGCTATGGAGAACGCATTGCCAAAGATGATCACCATCGACATTGGAAGAATTGATGAGAGCAGGACTCACACCTGATAGATCCTTTGGTCCTTACTACCTGGAATTTTTCATTATGTTTGATTGCCTTGAAAAACAATTTTCTTATTATTCTGATTCACTTTTCTTTTGTAAATTTTGGGGTATTTTAAGTGAGCATATTTGGAAGATTTGGAGATGAAAGATAGAGATTGCATATTTGAAAATATTATTAAGACATACATCATTGTTTTGGAGACAGTTTTTTTTCGAAAAAGCAAAACTCTTTTTGTGCCGTTCAAAAAAAAAAAAAAAAAAACTTTTAGAAGTGTCTCATGAATGCATTTAATTTAAAATGGCGTTCCTTTCATGAAAATCGGTTCATAAATAAGGAGGGAGAGCTCACCTAAAGCTGAAAAATATAGTTTTGAAAAAAAATATGGGTTGAAGTTTTCATAATCAAAAAATCTCTTAAATTGTTCTACATATTTGAATTATTTATATTTTGCATACAATATTTCAATAATATATTTATACAATATGCAAAATTTACATGATATAAACAATTTTTTTTGATAAGAAATTATTTCTGCTGTCTGTATCTGTATGTTATACCTTGTGTATAAATGGCGCCAGGTATTAGATATCTTTGTCAAAGGCCTTTTCATCATATACGATTCAAAAGGAAATTAACTTTTCCATAAGATGATATTGAAAAAAGAATGTTAAAATGTGATCAAATTAGGTGTGAGTTCCCCTTTGAGGACAAAAATCAGAAATCTTTGATGTAAATCCTGTCAATTTTGAATCGGTACAAGGATGTATCGGATACTTTTGGCACTCACCATATTTAATCATTTTTGTAATTAACGCTCCCTTCTTTTGGGTTGAGCGCTCTCAGGTAGGGCATCTGCCTCTGGGTGTGAAGCGAAGGTTTCGATCATACCTAGCGGTACTGGAAGTCACACTCTAGCCACGTTGTAATACAACGAAACTGCTGTCTGAGGATGACACTATTATTATTCATCATATATATATATGTATATATATATATATATATATATATATATATATATATATATATATATATATATATATATACATATATATGTGTGTGTGTGTGTGTGTGTGTGCGTATGTTATTAAGAAATGGATATGTGATCCGACAGAATGATTAAAATTTGCGTTATATCATATTGAAACTCTACTTGAAATGATCTCCCGTTATTACACAGCGAATATATCATTTGGCCCCGACAACGTAGATAGAAAAATTCGTGCAGGAGCCCCATTTTATTAAATTGTTTATGCTATTTACGTTTTCTAGGCCAGGTGATATATTAACTGTGTAGTGATGGGATATCATTTCAAATGAGAGTTTCAATATAATATAACACAATTTATAATCATATATATACAGTATTCCAAAAGTAATGGCTACTTGGTCCATTCTATTTAAGTTGTCAACGCAAAGTGATATATCAACCATGTAATAACGGGAGATCATTTCAAATAATATTTTCCACGTAATATAACGCTAATATATATATATATATATATATATATATGTATATATATATATATATATATATATATATAGAGAGAGAGAGAGAGAGAGAGAGAGGGAGGAAAAGAGTGATGTCTTGTTTTACGTGTACATCATACATGCACACACATACACTCATACACACACACACACACACACACATATATATATATATATACATATATATATATATATATATATTGTGAGAGGGGTCTGTGGGCATGCTCTCCTGGATAATCGAAAACCCTCTTTTTACCCCCATGTTATAGTGTGGGCTCATTTGTGAACCCGTGGGAACTTTTATCACGGGCATGAAGTAATCTTTTTTATAAATCCCTAATATAAGTACTCTTGAAAAGAATCTGTCGCCAATTATTTCTGGAGCCGGTTGTGTACGATTTTCAAGATTGTGCCCAAGATGGCCACCGAATACTTATAATACCAATTACTCGTTCATTATTCACCCCAGAAAAGTTTTTTTCGATGTTTTTCTGTAGTATCAAGTTTGCTTGATAACATTACAACGACGTATCTTTTTGAAAGTTCTTATATTGAGAATTCATTAAAAAAAATTTCATGCGTTCGATGAAAAGTGCTTACAGGACCCCAGGAGAACTACAGCCCACACAATTAGTTTTATGGAACATGATCATGGGACAAAATGAAGAGAATTAAATGCTAAATCACTTTAGGTACCGAAATCACCCCGGTATATGTAGTGACAGATGATCAGCAACACAATTTTTGTGTTGTTTTGAAGTGGGCAATCTCCAGACGAAATATAAGAGTGGTATGCATGTCACAATCATCATCATCATCATCATCATCATCATCATCATCAGTCTTGTAATGTCCGTCTTCGGACATAGACCTTTCCCAGATTCACCACACTTCTCTATGATGGGCGTCGCAGAGCCAGTACTTTCTGAATTTGTCTAGCTCGTCTCTCCTAATATTCTGCCAGCCTCGGTTGCGCATGTGATCTCGGGGGATCCAGGTCGTGAGTCCCGATGTCCATCGGTTGTCTGCCATTCTTACAACATGGCCAGCCCGCTGCCATTTGAGATCATTAATGAATTCTATGATGTCCCTGACTCCTGTCTTTTCGCAGATGTACTGTGCTGTCTTGTGGTCTCTCCATGTGAGGTCAAGCATAATTCTTCCACGTGAACGTTGCATAGTTCTCAATTTGCCGGTCTGTCTCTTGGTTACGTTCCATGTTTCAGCTCCATAAGTGACTATTGGGAGGATACATTGGTTATACACCCTTCTCCTTTGGATTAATGGGATCTTATTATTTTTAAAGGTTGAGCTAGCTCTGCCAAAGGCTTACCATCCTAGCGTGATTCTTCGTTTGATTTCTTCTTCTTTTGAGTGTTTCATGGAGATTCGTTTTCCTATGTAGATGAGGTGAACTTCTTTCTCGAGTTCTGTGTCCTCGATTTTGATCTTAGTGTTTTCGTCTCCCATGTGGTTGCTGCACATGATCTCCATCTTGCTGAACTTCATAGGTAGGTCGACTTTCTTGCTCTCTTCGTTTAGTTCATCTATAAAAATAAAGAATATCACATTCTGAATGTGTTGGTGCCTTAATTTCCACTGGTTGATCTAAAGTGAATGTTACAGCAAATTTTCAATTCAGTGTTTATTCAGCGGTCCAAACAAACTTTGACTGATTTAAAAATGATTAAGGGGTCTGTCTCATTAGATATTGTCATTAAACCAACTGGAGCTTGTAGATAAATCAATGCTCTTCAATTTGATAGGAAATTCAAGCGGATTCACGCTGTTAAACTATCTCAAAAATCGATTTAAAAACTTCGATCTGACATTTATACACATGCTGTGTAGTATCAAAATGTAGCGCAGAAAGTACTCTATTCAATGATATTTGTTTTGCTCCTGTATTATAAGGCGGGAGTTTCTATCCTATCTTTGAAACTATAGTATTTTCGGCTTTGCGTTTTTGTTTATCACGGTGAAAAAGACGTGTGTTGATCAGGTGAGAAACGAGTCCGAATACTCTGGCTACTACGACTTATAAAATACACATCGAACTTTGTAGCAAAGGATCTTTGCCACAACGATAATCATATGCGTTTATTGGCTCATAAGTGCTAATTGAAATTTCAAAAAATATAGAAAAGATAATCCTCTAAATACTACATCTTCCCCGACTGAGGTGAAGAGATCCAAGATCACACCAACCGAATAAAATATAAAGGTTGTGGTATATGATCTCAACATTTATTCTATTATTGATGCTTTCATGATTTTTTCTCACAATTACATTCACTGATTTTGGCGGAGTTTTTTTGTCTAAAAACTTTTCAAGAGACGCAGCTCAAGATTGGACAAATTTATATTTTTGTTTAAAAAAATCCCCGATGGATTTAGTATTTTCCACACTGCCACCCCTCAGGCGACACCCCTAGTTTTGATGTGGTACGATTGAGGTAATACTTTTCAAATCGATGTAACTAAGTATAAGGAGAAGAAAAAATTCTTAAAAAATTGAACAGTGTGGTTTTGAACGGTACGGAAAATTTTGGAACGAATTAACTGCCCCAATCAATATATATATATATATATATATATATATAAAAATTACAAGAGACAATTTATACATTGAATAATAATAATAATAATAATAATAATAATTATAATAATAAGAATGATAATAATTATTATTATTATCATTATTATTATTATTATCATAATAATTATTATTATAATAATGATAATAATAATTAAAAAAAAGTACAGTATAAGCAAGGAAAACACCCTGGAAGATTACATAAACTGCATTGACAGATATTGGGAAACATGTGACTGAAGTGACAAAAGAAGATCTTTTGACAAAGTTTTGTTTTTTTTATTGTTTAGTGTTTAAAGCTGTAAAGCTTTCAAGTATATATATATATATATATATATATATATATATATATATATATATATATATATATATATATATATATATATATATATATATGTGAGAACAATAATAAATTCTACAACAAATATGTGTATATGAATTAATTTATCAAGTAGATCGTAGTTCACAAAAAGCGCTCAATACTATCAGTAGAGCGGTTATAAAATGAGTATATATATATATATATATATATATATATATATATATATATATATATATATATATGATAATTGATAATTGAATCATCCACAGACACCTGTTTCATTGTATTACAACTCTTCAATGTGGCTATAGACTATCCAAAATCCCATCCAGTACCATGAGGTAGGAACGAAACTTTTGCTACTGACCTAACGGCTGGAAATCTACCCTTGCCCTACCTAGAACTGGGCGGTCAGTAGGCATATTTACTCACGCATGATTCCACATCCACCAGAGTTCTCCAGTCCAGAGTTGGAAGAGCATTGATATTGATATATATATATATATATATATATATATATATATATATATATATATATATATATATATATATATATCATACAAAGTTATATAATATGCTTTTATTTTGAAAATCAAACTTTACATGGGTTCTCATTTTACCGTCAGAATTTCGAAGTCACTGTGTGAATTCCAGGTAAACGATAAATTACATAGACAGTGAGTGAGGGATTCATGCAATCTTTTTCGACGAAATCGAAATAAGCTCCTTATTTGAGTTATTAATTAAAATCCAAACTATTGATTCCAGGTTTCCTGAACCAGCTTTCTGATCACGAAACTACCACCAGAGAGCAATATTCTACGCTGAATCCATGTCAAAACCTATTCGGTAGGGTTGATTCTTCTTGAATGGTTTTCCCGTTACGCATGAAAGCTTTGTTGTCTCGATCTCATCATATCAGCAACGGTATCAACAAACAATGGGTTCTTTTTGGTTACCGTGTCCTTGAGCAAAAAGCCTGTTTTGTTCCTATTTTGAGCCATTCATTATATATTACGGTCAGTGGTTTAGAAAAAGTATGGACCCTAATTTTCCAAACTCGCTCTACTGTTCGTGACCGTACTGCTCAAAAATAGTTCTCAAGGTTCTCAAATAGAAATAAATCACATGCAACCCTAAAAGAAAGGCCGGTCAGCATTGAGTATGGCAACCCAAGAATCATTGTTGAATCTGGTCCAGTTCAAATGTCTTCGATGTTTGTACTAAAGTTCAACACTAAGGATCAACCTGTTTATCTGTACCTCTCCACCATCAGGAAACGATAAACATATAGTCCTATTAAGGTCAGTAGAGTCAAATGCTGGAGATCGTACACGAGTAAATCAGCTAAGGTAGCTGTTGTCTACTTCCCCACCTTTGACTATTGATTTTTGCCTTTGTAAACGTTTTGCAATGGTATTTCAGCCTCAAATTTTGATACAAAACGTACACAGCACAACACAAATCATTTTAATTATTCCTTCAAACTAAGTTCAGTAAAAAATCTAGGATAAAACTATCAGAATCTCACACCTCTTTTAATGAGATAAGAGACTTTTAAAGAGACTCAGTTATCTGATACTTCTGTTCGATAACATTGTTATAAAGGCCAATTGTACGACACTTCCTTGGTTAAGAACACGCGTTTATCTATACAGACAGCTTCCATTTTCAGTTCTGCCCCAGTGTTACTTGACTTTGAATATAATTTTCTTCAAAATCGATCCGACTCTAAAAAAAAAAAAAACAGTTTTGCACCGCCTCCCAAGATTCTTCTAGGAGACCCTGGGTTACCTCAGTATATATATGTATATATATATACATTTGATCATATTACATGGATACAGCCTTGGCAATTCGTCCATTTTCTCCTTTTTTGTCTTATCTTGATACAGCAAACCTACTCTGCGAAAGTCGAGCGTTCCTATAAAAACCTTTCGTAAATGACGTAAAACGGAGATGCAATAACCATTAATCTATACGGGAGAAAACGGTATATATATATATATATATATATATATATATATATATATATATATATATATATATATATATATAAGAGTGAGGCTGAGTGAGTGAGTGAGCGAGTGAGTATAACTGCGGAACTAACGCTGACTCAGCCTAAAATACTATTATCATCATTCGAGGTCTGGTAACGCCCCAAATTCTTTTCTATGTACATTATCGGTAATTGCTTATTCGCTTTACACCATTTAGCTTACATCTTTTTTATAGGAACACTGCTTTCGGATAGCGGGAAAAAAACTGCTTTAAATTGGTAATTTCATAGTCTTTATGCTGCAGCTCTTTAACTACAAACCTGCCTCTGTTGGGTTTTCTTTTATCTGAGTATTTTTGGACACCGTCACGTCCAACGAGGATCACAATCACACAAACACTAGTGTACTTTAAATTATAATCAGTAAATTAGTTAAAAAAGAAGAATAGTAACGCCCTTGTGTCTGTGTGACAGTGGGTGGCTATGTGTAAGTTGATACAGGTGTTAATGAAAACAGTATCCCAGGAGAATCTTTTTTTTTTTAAAACTGCCCAGTTATATAAAAACGGACTTGAGTTAATTGGTATCATGAGACAGCAGATGTTTACATATCTTTGTTCCTCTAAGATGGACGATAGATCGGAAAAAAGAGTGGGGCAAGTCAAATGATAGAAGAATGGTGTCCAAGTTGAAACATAGGTAAAACTAGAAAGCACTCCGAGAGCACCTACCTCTGTCAATGCCATTGTCCAGAGAAGTAATTCGGCATCACATCTTCCATGACCCATCGCCCGTCAGCCTGTTATATTTGATAGATATCAATTGAGAGTATTGAGAGCTTGGATAGAGATGAACTTTTGTTAATATTATTTGGTACGATGTAGGAAAGATAATTATGAATAGAACCGTCTTAAGGTTTAATGACTTATTCTGTAGCCTCTCGCTCACGCTTTCACGAAATTCCACTGAAGTTGATTGAGAATTCTTTCAGATATGGACAAATACATAAACGTATAAATGATAGAAAATATATCTAAATGAAAAAATATTGCCAAATCCGCCCCTAAAGTTAGCCGATTCTTCCTCAACCCATTGCCTATCCATCCACAGAACAAAATTCATTAAGTATTCTTGGAGATATCGTATAGACAAACAGACAGACAGACAGAAAGACAGACAGGCAGAAAGATGGATAGACAGAAAGATGGATGGACAGAAAGTCCCGACTGAACACCAACCACTCCAACTTTGGTAAACAAGAAGAAAATAGAAAAGCACTCGGAGAGCGCATACCTCTGTAAATGCCATAATCACAAAAACTGAACGAAAATCAATTGATGTATGGCTACGGTGGTGACTGTCAAAAGATCTTGGGTCCAGGCCCATATTCAACCAATTTTCATTGTAACCCATGACACACTCTCCAATGAGGTGCCATTGGGATTCATTGAGAACTTTCAGAGATATTGTGTTGACAAACATGAGTGAAAATGTTAAGTATATGAAAAGAATGAAAAATATCTCTCAATCAAAAAAAAAAAAACAAACAAAAAACCCCCTAACCCCGCAATAGATTTAATTACTCCTTCCATAGCCTGTGCCCCCTGCCCCCCAATTTCATATGCATACACTCACATTGGAGACCGTGATGCATTTTGTAAAATATCTTTGTTTCTGTGAAGTTCGAAATGTTTCTTCATATTTTCTTACTTAAGACTTAATTTAAGACTTAATAGTTCATCACTGTTGATAGTGTGAATAAATATTTACGTCTTATCGGTATCATCTGAACTTCATTAAAAAGTTTTTGAACTCGTGTTGAAGAGTCAATTGTTTCGAATGGTGAACTAGGGAATCTATTTATCAGTTATGATATAAATATTATCTTACTTTTATTGCGACTGAGAAACAAAGAAATAGATAGAAAAAGCTTCACTGTTCATTATTTAGATAAAACATTATTATCGTTTATATTTAACTGGAGTGTCTCCCATCCTGGATGAAACGTGTGGTGGTCCTCGGATGTCCAGTGGTCAGAATTCCCCTCTGGCCCTTCTAGAGAAAAGCTTGGAGGTGTCGGAGGGACGTCAAACCACCTCAAGAGGACTCCACTCCCTGATTTGGAATTAGTGTTCATCCTCCCCTACTCGGGTTGTCTTCCCAAGAGAGCTCAATCTGCACTGCTGTTTTATTCTTAGATTGGGGGCTAGGGACATTAGTGTAAATATAAACTGCCCTGACCGGAGTTTGAACCTGCATTACCAATTCCATTGTCTGTATGGTTATCGATACGTCACTGGCACTCCTATGATGCTTATATGATTATGTTAAGTGGTTTGCACGCGGTCAGTCTTCTAGAAAGGATATGTAGATCAGGTGGGAGGAAATGATCTAAGAGGCAGACTGATTAGATAAAGACAACGCCGGAGACTTGGATTAAAACTAGGTCAAGTGTGATACAAGGTTACATTTATTTACAATAACAATGTGCTCCAGGAATGTACAATACAGTAAGTAGCATGTCTGTCCGTTAGCCTATCACACTTTCATCTGCCACATTTTGAAATTAAAAAAAGTAATCCCGTTGAAAAGTAAGGTTACAGGGGAGGGGAGGAGAATGGAATGGTAACCCAAAGTGAGTGTAGAGAGCAGGTGAGTAGCAGAGAGAATCAGAGCAGAGGTAAGCAAAAGAGTAGAGGTGAAAGGCGAACAAGTCCGCTGAGATAGTGTGATGGTTAACACGTCTGTTTCTCTCGCAGAAAGTCTGGGGTTCAATACTTGGTATGAGCGGCGAGTGTGTGAAGCTTTTCATTTTGACAATTCTCTGTGTATTCAGCGGCTTATTACACTCTAGGAGAGGGAGAATCCCTTGGGTGAACTCGCATTGAAACTTGGAAAGGTCTCTAAGCTGACGCCTACAACAGGACTTCGTCGTCGGCCATCGTACTCCATCGGCATCTCAATAAACGTGACGCTTCATCTTGAAGGTGAAGGGCTTAACTCAGCCATTGAGAATAAAAAGCAATGGAGTAAAATGTTGTCTGCCAGCGTAAGATTTGTAAAATTTGTAAGATTGTAAGATTTGTTGCGTATGATCGCTCCAGACGACTCTCGTTGTGCTTTAATTCCAAAACAATTCTTGGTATTTCGTTAGGTAAGCAATAAGTATCAACAGCTTGTTCAACTGGCGCACTTTATAATCTCAGACAAAAATCCAACTTGACTTTAGATCCTGAAAGATTAAATTATATACCGTAATTTTAGAAGGAGCCACTATCGTCTCAAGAGTTGTTACGTCCGAATGAATAAAATCGTGTTCCTTCCAATAGTGACCAATGGGGCGTAAACATGGACCATGCAACATGCACAAGAGACAGTCTTGCTGATTTAGCGCAAAATTTAGCACATCTCTTGTTTTGGAAATGCTTGATTAGATCTGGTGTGCTTAAACATTTTGGCCATTCAAGTATCTTTTCCTGTGTTCTTGACATTCTCTGCGGTTTTTTCTATCTTTTATTTTGATTTGGCGCTTTTTAGCGTTATTTGTCTGTCAAACTAGTGCGAAAATATTTTTTAATTGACAACACGGTTCAGAAATATCATTTAAACGACAATTGAAGGATCGATTTAGAAAGGATGTCAAACAACCGTTGGACATTATGACTCACGATGTAGATACACAAAAATCATACGTGAAATTTTGACCGGGAAAAAACAAGACGACGTGACGATCTGGATAAGTTTAGCAGATATTGGCGCTGCGATGCCCACGATCTAATGTTCTGATGGATCATGGGGAAGGTCTACATCCAACGAGAGGTGTTAAAAGGCTCATAATGATGACTCCTAAACATGTGACGGAAACAAACAATATCATTGGTTATTAAACGGCTTCTATGTTTTATTACGCAAACTATCCGGTTAGTTTTTCCCGATGTGTCAAAAACCGGTAACTTATCTGTGTCAAATAATTATTCGTACATGATCTTTAAAATATTAATAGAGCATTCGTAATGACGTTAATCTTTAGTGCAAAAATGAGATGTTTCCAAAAATTGGCAAGGCTAAGCGAGTGACGCCATTTTGGATGCTTGCTACATATTGCAAATAGGCTGGGAAGTATTAATCTGTTACGTGGAACCCAAGAAGGGAGAACTGATGCTGTAATCAGTGTATGGTAAAAAGAAATATTAAAAACTGACGATTCAAAGAAATCATTTATTTTGTATTTTGGTAATCTCATATTTGTTAATCATTTTCACAATACCATAATTTTATAAAACACTTACTCTTCATCTCCTTCGTCCTTAAAATTTTTGTCATCCTGCGGTAGCTTCGTCAGTGAAGTGAAGCTATCTCGAGGTAGCGAAAATTTTGAGAAAAAAGGAAATAAAGTCTGCGTTTTAAAGTTATGGTTTTGTGAAATTTATTCATAAATTTGAAAGTACCAAAATACATTTTAGCAAACAACACACGAGACCTCATTGAATCATTGGCTGGAAAGATCAGTGACCGTATACATATATATTCATTTTCTTGACAAGTGATACGAAACAGATCTAACTAAATTAAACTTCGTTGTCACTTCTTGTGCTGATGTCTGCTCATCTTTCACGCTATTCCAAACAGATATAAACATTTAGACACACGTTGATAATGCATACCTGAAAAAAAAACTGCCACATCTACCTATGACAACGAATCTCCCTGAAACCAGCAAAAGAAGAAGAATCAAGCGAAGATTAACTCTAGGACGGCAAGCTTTTGATAGATCAAGCTCAACCCCCAATAACTAAAAAATCCCACTAGTCTTAAAAAGAAAGGTCTGCAAACAATGCATTCTCCCGATAGGCAGCTATGAACCTGAAACTTGGAACCCAACCAGAAAATTGTCCCTCAAACTGAGAACCATGCAACGTGCACATGAGAGAATCATAATCAACATTACATGGAGATATCATAAAATAGCACAGTGTATTATAGAAAACACAGGAGTATTGGATATCATAGAATCCATTAAAAAACTAAATAGTTATGAGCTGGTCATGTTGCAAGAATGGCAGACAACTGGCGGACATTACGACTCACAACCTCAAACGTATTCATGTTTATATCCATACTGGTATAAGTAATATCTTTGATAGATCTCCGATATAAGATATATGTGTGGTTCTTATTAAGGAATGGATGGCACGAAGATGTTGCGGAAGACAAAGGATTTTGTTTCCTCGTTGTTTAGTGTTAGTGTCGACGTCACAGGAGACGTTGAAGGAGAAAGGGAGATGTACGAAAAAAATGTGCGCCAAGTATAAAGGTAGACGTGGAGATGAACCAAAATGATAAGAACACATGCAAGTATTTGGATGGACTCATGTGCGTCCAAGGATTTTATAGGGGTTATCGCAGGAAGTGATATTTTCGATATCTTGCTAAAAGAAGGGTTTCGTATTTAATTTCTAAGTTAAGGTAAGGGGGTGCTACACTGAGAACACTGCCCCAATGACCTCCTTTAACGGGGGATGGATCATCTTCATTCCTGCAGTATACCTGCAGATGTGCATTGGTTGAAAATCGTTGCTCCAATCTATGATAACCTTGACAAAAACGACCTTGGCTCTCATTCATTGAATTTAGATGGCGTAAATGGACGTTGTAAATGTCAATAGGGTTTCAGGTTAATTTGTGACTTCAGAATCAACGTGTTTAGTAGAAGAACGGGGGTTCACCAGGTAAGTGGGTCATCAAGAACAAACATTAATGAATTAAGTTTTCTCTTATTATAGATCTTCTAATAAAAGTCTACCCGTTGAAACGCTAGGAAATCGACCCGGCTTTTGTTTGCTCAAAACGGATTCTGAAAAGTTACATTTTCCATCATAATTAATACATTGATTGTTCAGAACTGGTGTCATCATCTGAGTTATTCTAGTCGCAACGTATCGGCCAAAGTAAACTCAGCCTTTTAGCGTCCGTCGTTGGACATAGATCTTCCTGAGAGATCACCACATCTCTCTATCGTGGGCAATGGGGAACTTTCTGAAGTTGTCTATTTCGTCACTTTATTTTATATTTTTGCCGGCCACAATTTCAGGTATGATCTCTATGGATCCACGTTGTAAGTCGTGATGTCTGTTGGTTGTCAGCTATTTCTGCAACATGAACAGCCCATTGCCATTTGAGTATTTTTAATGGATTCTATGATATCCCAGGCTCCTGTTCTTTCTCTAATATACTGCACTGTCTTGTGATCTCTCCATGTTGAGCATGATTCTCTCATATACACGTTGCATGATTCTCAGTTTGAGGGACAATCTTTTGATCAGGGCCTATGTTTCAGCTTCATATGTGACTATTGGGAGGATGTTGTAAATCCCTCTCTTTTAAACTAATGGGATTTTCTGGTTATTTGCTCTACCGAAAGCTCACCATTTTGGGTGATGTTTTACTTGATTTCTTCTCCTGTTGGGGGTTCCATGGAGATTAGTTGTCCTAGGGAGATGTAGTAGTCTATTTCTTTTTTCAGGTGAGTGTTATCAATGTGTTTCTAAATGTTTATATCTGTTTGAAATAGTATGAACCGAACACTTTAATCCACTTGATAGACTAAAAAAAGAACAGATATTGGGTTTGAGTCTCCAGAAATCCTACATGACAATGGCTGAGTTAATATAAGCGTTGGTTGAATGTATGTGGTTGTCAGTTCAACCTCTGGGGTAGGCAGTAAGATTCATTAATACTCTTATTCAGTGGAAAAGAGCAAAAAAAGAAACCTAAACAAAAAAAGAAAAAACAAAACAAAACGGCGCCACAGGGAAGAGTAATTAACTAGGGATGAACTGATACTCGATATCCTTTGGCATGGACAGTGAGATGAAAAAAGTCTAACCCTGTGGGTTGGATAAAGTGTTCAGTTCCAAATGTCAGAGGGTACAACTGACAGAACGTTTCGACTACAACAACTGAGATGAGGTCACCACTTTGAACATAATTCCCACGTCAGAAATCCAGACAGACACACACACACACACACACACACACATATAAATATATATATATATATATATATATATATATATATATATATATATATATATATATATATATATATATATATATATATATATATATACTCACAATGTCTTATCTGAACATTTTTCCACTGTGAAAATAATGTTCAATTTTTGGGGTTTTATCCACTTGAAAATAAAAAGAGAATTGCTTTAATTTCTTTCAGCACTTGGAAAGTAATATGTATACCAGTAATATTATGGTTCATGTTTATCTAATTCCATTCACTACTGTTCAAATAAACTGTAATGTTATTTATAGACAACATTAAACCAACTCAGAGTGAATATTGACCAAGTTCACTGCAGAGACATCATTATTCCCTAAGAATCAAATTGTCTATCTTAAATACACTTCCTTTCGTACATCCAAAAATCCGGAAAATTCCGAATCCCGAACAGAGTCTAGTCCTAAGGTTTCCCGATTTGAGATTCTAACCCTTATATAGTTTAAATGACTCTTGTTTTACCGTGAAGCATTTCTAAATATTGATTGCCATTTTCCCAATCAAAGGATAAACACAGTGAGAAGATTCAGAATAGTGTCGTTCAGTTTCCACAGGATTTTCTTGACTAAGCCATACGTAAGCTTAATAGCAGGAAAGGGAAAATCGTTTTTCTGAAGAAAAAAAAACCATTTTTTCACAATTATTTTTTATTTAAGAAGAAAATGTTATTTTATTCTTGCTCAGCATTCCAGTCTGAACCTGTTACCATATCATTAGTCAAACTTTTCGAAGTATTTTTGTTGGCCTGTCAGAGTCAGCAAACCATGGCCAGCGGTCTCATTTCATCCAGCCTTCTGACTTCATTGAATACAAGACGTTGCATACAAAAGTTATTTGTTTTACTCATATATCTTTAGTTAGCCAACAATAAAATTTGGTATGGAAAAATGTGGCGAAGATTTCATTTTTGCCGAGGCTCCAAATGAATCAATGATTCATAACTAAAAATGGTTTTAACACTCTGTATTCCCGCTGTTCCATTAATATACTCGGCTAACTAGAGCACTAGATGCTATATCCTGTCATACAAGTTCCCATTGATTGATACTACATGGAAGTAAAATAGGTTTACACTCTTATAATGGAAAACATTAATTAAAGAACAAGTTATTTCCATGGCTATGTTTAATCAGTTCCATGTTTTATGTCCTTCGGCCCGCAAGCCATAAAAAACCACATATCCAATCCAACCAGCCGCCCAGAAAGTTTGCCGTCTCGGGGCCTCAATGATCATGTAAGTATTTATTCAGTCGATTTATCAAACAGCCCTGAGCAATTATTGAAAAAAAAATTCTGATAAACACGAATTCTGTGTCTGTCTTTCAATTGACAACTCCGATCGGAGAATAAACGGCTGGCAACGAAGTCCTTTGAATGCTTAGTGACTCGTACAAGTTTCATGTCTGGATGAGACCAGGGCTTTGTAATTTGAAGTTTTTATGCCCTCCCCCATTAGCAGGATGTAAATCCACAAAAGGGATACCTCCACGCTAATCACATAGCTTGGAGCAGAGCTTTCCAAACTGTGTGCCGCGATACTTTGGCGTGTATCGCAATATTTGGTCTAATTTTGTACATCTTTAAGATATAATTTTCCGGGGTCACTTGAACTGCTGAGGTTACATTATATATTTTACGCCAAGTAAAATAGGGTGTGTCGTAAATGCAAGAAGTTTGGAAAGCTCTGACATTCAATGAAATGATGAATGAAGACATATCCATACCCTTCGCTCATACCGGGAATCGATTCTGGGACCTTCTACGTAAGAGGCCAACGAGCTAACCTCTATACGGATACTGAGAGTTCTGAAATAACTCTGTTTTGTGTCAAATTCTGGTTTATTGTATTTCAGTGTGGGAGAGATTGAAGTTATCTCCCTTGAAATGAAGAAAACGAATCAGTTTATTGTCTATCAGACGAAAGCAGTATTATTATTCAGTTGTAAATCACCCAGACATCTTTATTCTTCGAGTTACGATATTTTAAAAGTACATTAACTCAACACTTCTGGTCACAATGCACCGTTTTGGTTACTTGGAGATCACACACAGATAAACAGAATCAGACTTTTAGTATTAGATAAATATTCTTGCGAAAAGTCATTAATATTCGAATTCGGATAATTGAATCTATCGTTTTTGATATTTCCGTTGTTTCCACAACATTGTGGTGGATTCATTCTACGGTCTTATTTAGGTCTTCTGTTCACATGTGGGAAGATGTTCTGTTTTCCCGACGTTGCAGCAAATGAAAAAGAAGAAAAAATATGTTTGCTTTCGAGAGTTTTTTTCTTGGCTGTGCCAGAGAAAGAGTACCCCTCTTTAGATACGAATAGTACACCAGAAGAAAGCCGTGGGATAGGACGGAAGAAACGTTGCGGGGAAAAAATAATAAAAACAATGAATTGAATGCCCCCCCCCCCAAAAAAAAACAACAACGTTGAAACCAATCAGCTTAATTTGTAATGATTTTATCTCTAGTTTTACTCCATGTCATAGTTGTTGATTTACACAACACTCCAGGTTGATATACGCTCACTGATATACTAAAAAGCAACAGTAATAAGATAAAAAATAATAGCGAAAATGCTTTATCTAAAGAATTGAAAAAAAACCAAAAAAAACAAACTAAAACAGTAAAACAAACATGGCGTCGAGAATCAGAGAGGAAAGGTTTTACGACGCTTTATCATCGGGGCTTTCATGACCGAAGTGGTTGAAGCGACGTCCATGAAGGCCAGAATGCAGGATGAGCGTTCATGTCTCATTGTCTTGATTTCCGATTTCAAACTGTTTGTTCTAGTGGTCGAAGAGTATGTTGATCCAGAGGGTTGTGTTGAAGAACAAAAATAAAAACTGTATCCAATCCTATTTCTATTCCGACTGAAGATGATATGTGAGACTTGTTAGTTCAGCTCAGATGGTCGCAGAGCCACCTTCCAATCACATGGGCCTTATTTTCAAATGGCGATAAGAAAATGTCTCTTATGATGAGAGGCTCTCAAGGAAAACAATTAGTGAATACAACGACGAATGGAAGGCGCACACATACTTTTTTTTTCAGTCAAACCAATTAGCAGACCAAGCATCGATATCAATAGCATCTGGGTACCTCTCATCATAAGGGACTTCTATGAAAAAGCAAACGGATTATCCAGTCCATGGGAAGCAACTCAGAAGTACGTCGTAAACACAACCTGTGTATACAAAAAAATCAGACGTGACGTCTCCAGTTCAATCGAGCATGCACGCTGAGTAGTGATTCTGCATTCAAAAACCAACAACACGACTGGAATGTTTCGAATAAATTAACTCATAGACGAGGGAAACAGTCCGACCATAACATGGAATGATTAATAAATCCTGTCCAACGTAATTCAGACAAGTAACGAATGAGAGGTTGGGAAATCGACCATTTTCATTGATTGTTCCAGGAATAAACCCTATCAAAGAGATCATCTTGACATATGAATAACTTTCTAAACATCACCTTTACATTTTAAATGTTTGGATTTATTATTTATTAATCTACCTATTGTTCGATGAGTACCATGCGTGAAGAAGGCAACAAATTGAAATGGTCTTGTCTCAGTTAAATGATATCGTAGAAAAGACTTCTTGCTTAGAGGTATATACATGAATAAAGTAACGAATGAGAGAGATAAAACAGGGAGATGTCAAACAACTCTAAGTAAGAACCTTTTGTATATATATACAATTCATTATTTATCTCTCTTGTTACAAAAGACGAAGTAGTCAAGGGTAATAAGAGAGCGACAATGAAACCGTGTTAATCTAAACTTCCTTTGATTGTATAATTCCTAGGTGTTGTATATAAATCGAGATTTTTACGTTTTTATTGTTTTTATTTAAATGACATTTAGGTGGATCTTATCTTATAAACATTATCATTTTTCCCCTGTGCAAAAGGAAAGTGTCATCAGATCCATGACTGGATAAATTGAAATTTCTTTTTTTTTTTTCAAACCATCAACCAAAAACTTGCAGTAATAATTCAGTTAACAATATCGTAGGTTTCTTTAGTTTTTGAGTTGGTCTGGCAGTTTGGCTGGCTAGCTGACTGTCTATGTATGTATGTATCTATCGCACGTACAGGCTGCACCAATAGAATTAGTGATGAAAATTCAAATATTTACTCCGTATTATGTCTGGAAGAATTTTTTACAACCAGAGGTTTTTAGATAGTGGTTCAATTTTCAATGTGAATTGGTCCCTTAGTTTGTGTCCGGTAGCATTTGCACTCGCTTTTTCGAAATTCACCGCTCAACGAAAGTTGAGAGGAGTAACTTATTCATCGATCACCCTTATTTCCAATTTTTCAATTGCTCATTCCTAACATGGCGATGGTCATGTGGCGGTTTCTATCAATCGACTAACCAGATCTGTTAGATTATTTTTTTTCTAAATACTGAATGACATCGGGATGGAGCTTACCTTATGGATATCATCATTTTTCACCTGTACAAAAGGAAAATATCATCAAATCATGACTGAACAAAAATGATTTCTTTTTCATCATTTTCTCTTTAACCTATTAGATGTGACCGATAGAATCTTTCAATGATTCACCAAATAATTTTTGTGTAATGTTGCTGCTGGTTCAAAGAGCAGATCTTTTAGGTGATAGGAACAAAAAAAAAAAAAAAAAAAAAAAACCCTAACTCAGCAGGTTTTTTTGTTTCCGGGAAAGAAATAAAAGATTCAAAATAAAAGAGAGTGCATATCTCTCCCAACACCATTTACCAATAAAAAAACTGAATCAAAATTGAATACTTAATAAACAAGGTACAGTATTCTAGCAATATGTACACAATTTGAGTTACCTCCCTTGGGATGCAAATTCAACCTTCTTATTCATTCGTAACATAATGATAAAAATACCCCATCCTGTGAAAATGAATTCTGGATCTGCCACCAAGTTTAGTTGCTCCTTTCATAGCCTATTCATTTAAATTCATTAAGACCTTTTGGAGATATTGTGCGGGAAGACGGGCAAGTGGAAGGACAGATATACAGATAGACAGACATGAGTGAATGCATACACACACACACACACACACATATATATATATATATATATATATATATATATATATACACTCACACACACACATATATATATATTTAATAAACAGTAACATGGTAACTGATGATCCCAACAAGAGACAATTAAAACATTGTACCATAATAACAGAGTAAGCGTGAAACAGGGAAAAACACAGTAGATAATTACATAAATTGCATTGAGGGATATTGGGAAACAGGTGACTGGAGTAACATAAAAAAAAATTTGAAGAAGTTTTTCAATGTTTAAAGAGTATATATATATATATATATGAATGAATGACACAATAATAATAATATATATTATATTATTGTGTCATCCACAGATAGCTGTTTTACATCTCTTCAGTGTGGCTATAGACTTATCCATTATCCACGAGGCAGAATTGAAACCTTCACTTCAGACCCGCAGGCCAATATCATACCTCTGGACTACGGAACTGGACAGTCATGTAAGGCTGAATTTAAGCGATATATTTGTTTACACAGAAATCCCTCATCCACCAGAGAGCTCTATTCCTGTGGAAGAGCATTGCATAAGCTTACAGTGGATGAGTTACCTCACTTAAAGAGTGCTCAACCCTGAATAGAGGAGCGTAATGAGACAGACTAACGAGTAAGAATGTATAGTGACTGTTCATTAATCAATCCATAAATGAATTAACTGGTGTGCTATATACGTTTCAGGAGATGTTCCCATCTCCAGTAGCGTGGTGTGTGTGTGTGTGTGTGTGTGTGTGTGTGTGTGTGTGTGTGTGTGTGTGTGTGTGCTTTTCAGAGAGTAAAGAGTTTCCGTAGGAAATGAATTTAACCTCAGATGTTTTGCTTTGGAAGCAAAAATTAGAATCAAGAAGCAGGATTCCTACTCTCTGGGAGGTAAATGATACTTTTGCTACGACAGTAAAAGTTATGGTATGAGTAGAAAGTCTTAGTGGTTGAGCAATTGAAGGTGTTGGTGTACTTAAGATGGGTGCATATATAAGAAGTGGCCTTGAAAAAGACATTCGATGAACAGTTAAAAGATTTTGACGGTTATGATTAGTAAGTTAAAGGAAAAACAAAACAAAATCATAATTTGTTTAGTCTTGGATTTAATAACACATTTCTTTGGTACGGGATGAAAATTGAAATACTCATAATATGGGATCCAGTCTAATGCAATTTGTATAAAATAATCGTATCGCAAAAAGACCTCGATTCATCTTCACCTGCCTTGGAATTAAACAGCCATAAAAAGTGCAGATTGACACTTAACATTCCATCGTCGCTCCGCTAATACCTCGGCTGTTTCAACTTTTGTAACGAGAGATGAATTATGAATTGTGTATATATACAAAACGTTCTTAGTAGTACGGTTTATTTTATATGTCTTTTCTGTTTTATCTCTCTTTTCAGTTTACTTCTATCTAGACGTATATATCGTTGAGAAAGAAGTATATCATACTAAGCTCCTGGTTGAAAGACGATCAAATCCCATAGGATGCATTGGTTCTCGTGAGATCACGTCAAGTATAAGCGACGTTGAGTCTGGTCATTATCCAAACGGTTGACCATCTACTCATACTGTATGCTGTGACAAGATTGTTCTGTGGTCGTTCCAGCCCAAGTTCTACCACCGAATACAACAGAACATCTTCTTAAGCCAGGACCAGACAGTGCAGTCTGTCCTTATTCATTCATTAGCAGCGATCATCGGTTGGGAGTGGAACATTTTGATTGTTTCCTTCGTCACGAATAGTAGTCAAGGAACAATAAGTAGATAAATAAATAATAAACTCAATTTAGTCAATGCGGCATCTTGAATTGGGTTAATTTCTGGAGCAATCTATTAAAATGGCCATCTTCTTTGTCAAATAAGTTTTCCTCAGACCCCCCAAACTAGAATCTATCCTTTTAATTTAATAACTGCATCGATTTATTTATCTATTTATCTATCCTAGTCCATTTATATCTATCTATCTCCGTATGTTCACATCCATCTATTTCCTTTTGTATGTATCTCGGTATTTATCTGTCTTCATATAGATGTTGTTATCGATACACACTCATACACACTCACGCATGCAAGCAACCACCCCAACACATATATAAGTAGAGATAGAGAGGAAGAGAAAAGATAGAGAGGGGAAGGAGGAAGAGAGAGAGAGAGAGAGACAGACAGACAGACAGACCATTGCCTAATGGCTGGTAGTGTTGCAGTCCAATTAGCTTGTGTAGTGAGTTCGATCCTCGATGATCATCTCAATAGCTAAAGATGACTAGGAAATAGCTAAACATTGGTTAAAATTTCTATGAAAAGGGCTAAAAAATAGTGCTAAATGTTAAATTCTGGCGCTACCAAAACAGAGAACAGGCTAAATTGGCAACAGTGGAAGTGAACATGAACAGACTTGGCCGCAAATTGAACCCAGTTTGCCGAATACAAATCTAAGATTAGTGAACGAAGGTTCCTTAACCGTAAAGCAAGGCTTAGTGAGTTAGATTTGCATACGTCACAGAGTGTTCGTGCTAAACGAAACAGATACCAACCGGAACAAAACACAAGTGTTTATATATACTGAACATCCGGTAAGGGAAGTTACTGATGGCAGAAGGTAGATAGGTCACTCCTCACTCACGCACGCACACGCATGCTTGTACGTATAATCAGACACGTTTTTTAAACCATTCCTTTGATATAAATGCTCAATTTAAAACTCATATAATTCTTTATATACACTTTATTGCAATTGCATATAATGACAGTTACAGGATGCATCTTCGGTGTTATTGCTTATATATTTTAGTCATTGCCGACTGGTCTTGTTTTCTCGTTTGAGGAAGCCGTAATTAAGTGGAGAAAAAAAACGTCGGCCTACACATGAACTTCAGTAAAACGAAAATCATGTGCTTAAATCATGTTCCGAATAAGAACATAACTGTCAAGATAGAAAATGCAAAACTCGGCAAGGTTGACCACTACATCTACCCAAGACAACAAATCTCCATGAGACCCTCAAAAGAGGAGGAAATCAAGCGAAGAATCACTTTGGGATGGCAAGCCTTCGGCAGAGCAAGCTCAACTTTCAAGAACTAGATGATTCCAATAATCCTAGAAAGAAGTGTATACAACCAATGCATTCTCCCGATAGTCACTTATGGAGCTGAAACATGGAACCTAACCAAGAGACAGGCCTGCAAATTGAGAAGTATGCAACGTGCGCATGAGAGAATCATGCCCAACCTTACATGGAGAGATCACAAGACAGCACAGTATATAAGGGAGAAAACAGATGTTTGTAACATCATAGAAACTAAAAAACTCAAATGGCAATGGGCAGGCCATGTTGCAAGAATGAAAGACAACCAATAGACATCACATCTCACAACATAGATCCCCAGAGATCATATAAGAAACTGAGGCCGACAGAACACAAGATGGAGAGACGAACTTGACAAATTAAGGAAATACTGGCTCTGCGATGCCCATGATAAGGAATTGTGGCGAATCCTGGGGAAGATGTATGTCTAACGACGGACGTTAAAAGACTGATGATGATGATGAAATGAAATCACTGGTTAACAAAGGAGCTACCGAAAGGACATCAAGAGTAATCGTGTGCTAAATCAACCACTAAAAAGCTCCAAAAAGCACCATAAACGCTCTATTTAAGAAAAGTTGGCCGTTAAGTGACCATTTTAAAAGCCATAAATAGCTAGGAGATAGCTAAATATATGCTAGAATTGCTATGAAATCGGCTAAGAAATAGTGCCAAATTCTGCTGATTCTGCTGTACTCAGCTTTAGCCGCTGAACCACAGGTTTCTCATTCTTCTTGGTAAACTTCGGCAGTCTTAGTTACATATTTTGTTCTAGCTTTCCAGGACTTAACATTGAATACAGCAAGTATCAAGTGAGTTCTGTTAAGGAAAATGTTAGCAGCTGACTGATGCCTGTTCAAACTAGTTCATTCGTCATCAATTGTCCGTTAACGTCCGTTGTTGGATATAGACTTTCTCGATCATGGGTGTGGCAGTGCCAGTACCTCTGTGAGTCGTGATTGTCCAGTAGATGTTTGATATTCTGGCAACATGACCAGCCCATTGCTATTAGAATTTTTTTATGGATCCCATGATATCTCTGACTCGTGTTTTTTTCTCTAAATACTGTGCTGTCTTGTGGTCTTCCCATAGAGTTTTTTTCCATTAAGCTCAACTTAGTCGGGTCCAAAATCATAATAATGGATCAAACTCGTTACCATATCTAATGGTCTGCGAGATAAGCCTTTTAACCATTAGGCTAAGATATGTCAGATACCATGAAATAGATGTTTGCTACTCTTTTCACAGGAACTGAGGATTATGAAGATTGTGTTGCACTAATGTCCTACGAAATTTGTTTCAATCTTTAATCTTTTGAATTACGTTATTTCCTTCTTTTCTAGATTACTCATCTGGTGTCACGAGCTTGTTATTAACCCTATTAATAATTCATGACTCTCTGTCTCGCCCCCTCTGTCTCAAACACACACTTCAAACCAGGGCGAAATTCCTATATCACTTACCATAGCGTATGACAAAGTATAGATACTTTATTTTTATTTTTTTTACTGGGTTACCTATTTGGCCAAGATAGTATATAATGGTACATATAAATAACTTTCACATTCTCAGCGACAATAAAATTTGTGCAGAGAAACCAAATTATTTTACAAATTTATTAGTTCGCTTGATCGTTGTCAACAACTTCGACGTCTTGTGTAATTCAAGATAACGACGTGAGCGGCCATAATATTAATGGTGACAATAACACTCGTGAAGAAATGCAATGATACAAACATAAAATAAAGTATTACACAAATAACGATATAACAACAAGAGTAATACAACCAGCCCTCAAGTATTTTCCGATTTCCGAACTATTTCTTCTCAAACTTTATTGCATGACGACACACTTACAGTGTCTTGCAAAGGTTTGGAGACCCCCACCGAAAAATTATGGAAATAAGATTTTTATCAATTTCAATGTTCTACATTTTTTTATTGTGTGCCAAAAAAAAACTTTACTAGATTAGAAATATATATCAACTTTAGTTGAAGTGAAGCTAGAATCTACAAGGAAAGTATTTATTTTTGACCACTGCTTTGACTCTAAAAGACATTGATGCTGTAAGTCTGTTGCAAAGATCATCGTTGACTTCTTGTGTCCAAATTGTCTTTATTAATTCTTTCAAATGATCTATGGTGATGATTTTCATAGGCGCATTCTTCCTTTTCACAATACTTCAAAGATTCCCTAGAGGATTGAGGTCCGGTGAGTTGTGAGACCATGCCAAGAACTAGATATCATGATCCTGAATCCATTCTTTACATGTTTCGCGGAATGACACGAAGCACTATTTTACATAAGAATGGCGCCGTTTCTAATCTGCACTTATGGTGATAGACTGTTACTTTAAGACAACGAAGTACCTTTCTGAATTCATGATCAATTTTAGTGGTAGAAAATTCTATCCTTTTCGACTATTATCGAAGAAGTACTGCAGATCATGACAAGAAGTGATTGTTTAATCGTTAGTTCTGTTGAATGGTTGAGTCTGATCCTCGTACAGGCATTCTTCGAAAATAGAAAAATTGAATTAATCAGATCACTTCATCTTTCACCAATCTTGTCAATTTCCTTCGTTTTGTTGCAGAGTTTCTGGCGTTTCAACCAATCATTCAAGGGTTTCTTCAATATTCTACAAGTCTCCGGACCAATGTTTTGTTCCAGAATATGATCCAAACTGTTCATAATGTAGAAAGCTGGTCCTTGGGTTGGTTTGCTGTGAGGAATCGGTTGATAGATACGTCTCTTTTCAATTGTCTGAGCAGGACGTCTGAACGTTTCTGCATTGTACATTTTCCTTCAGCTGCATATTGATTGCAAATCTTTGAAACAGCTGATTTTGATATCTTCAATTGTCAACATATTTCATTATGACTCCTACGTGCACGTTTCATTTCAATGATTTTCCTCCCTTGAGTACCAGCGAATTTTTTGGAACTCCCCCCTCTGAATGTAATAATATTAGATGATATCCAAAGTGCTCTGCAACTTTTCAAAAAAGAGATTAAAAAAACAGAACTCTTTTATAAATTCGATGAAAAAGGAAAGAAAAAATTTAGGAAAAAAAACCCCAACAGTGGTTTGAACAATACTGCAAAAATATCAGGAGTTCAAATAAAACCGTAAAATTACCACGATGGGGTGGGGTGGGGGGATAATACCATGGAATTATCAGAGGTTTCAATAATACTGTAAAATTACCTGCGGTTTTCATACTATTGTATGGCACTGGAGAAACTAGGAAGAAAGCTACATACCTCTTCCAAAGCCATTGTCACTCACTATGCGGTGTTGACATATAACTACGACATACGAGGTTGTAATTGTTCATTGACAAATTTATGTACAATCTCTGTAGCCGATTGTCCACACTGCCACCAAATTCTATTGAAATTGATTGAGAACTCTCGGAGATATCGTAATTATAGAAAGAAAACCTTTGGAGATATTGTGTGGTCGTGACTTGTAACTGTAGTCACTTCTTCAGCAGCTAATTGACTGCCCTTGCATAAATTTTCTTGGAGTACTTTCGGAGATATCATTTGGAAAGTCAGACGAAAAGACACGGTGTGACACATATTACACTTAAAATTTTCTGGCTAAGGTAAATATATTTGATTTAAATTTTACATTGATTTACATATATTTGATTTATATTTGATTTTAACTCAACTCTTTACTACATCAAAATGTAAATAAACATTGGCCAGTGATTCTTAAAATGTGCCCCGCGACGCGTGATTGGGTTCTAAGGACACTAAGCGATATTCGAGCATCTTAATAACTGTTTCAATGTCAGGAAGATCTAAGAAATAGTGTGAAGAAGAAGAGGCTCAGCCATGCCACTTACAATAATTATTATCAAAGGAAATAAATCTATACATTTTCCTGAAATCAAATTCATTATTTTTAGATTTTAGATTAAAATAGATTTTTAAAATAATTTGTATAATTTACAGTTTCCCTTCCAGCAGTCTCCCTTATCCGCAGTTTCTCTTTCAGTGGTCTCCCTTATCCGCAATTTCCCTTCCAGCAGTACGTGAATCCATCATTAGAATACCTTTCTTGATATAACCGAACTAAGTCAATCATCTGAAGATGTTCAGTATTTTCTAACATACTGGCGTCGTCAAAAAATCCTTATTTACTAAGGGTGCCGTGAATCGAAAAGTTTAAGAACCACTATAAGGCCCTAATTGGTGCATGGAATTTTATATGTATTATACATATGTGAAAATCATTTGGAAATAACATGTAAGTTGCCTTACTGTGTAAAGGAAACAAACACAAAATTCATAAATAAATTGATGAACTGAAAATATTTCATTTGTCAATCCACAAAACTTTCATACCGGCAAATACGCACCCATCAATCTATTCCCTTTCGCCTGTTGTTAAAAATGTTGAAATCCCAGGAAATTTAGAGATAAAACCCATCAGTAATTTTCTGGCTGAAGTGAGACAGACGTTGTAACCGTACTAAACAGTTTCAAAGCTAAAAATAAGTTTGTGTATTGTTTGAGAATCACTGTCCAAAAAATATTTAACATTCTTACCGTTGAGCCATTTATAGATTCAACAAGCCTGAAAATCAGTCTATAGATGCGCTAGTTTCTGTCCTGTGTGAAGATCTTGTTAGGGCTGTGTTGCACACTTTATTTCCAAGTATAAATATATATCTAAAAATGTGCTAGAAAACTCTTAAAGCACACAGAAACATCTATATCCTCCAAATATATAGCAGCCCTGACAACAAAACTCACCCACAATGCATAGCTCCTGGCAGTGGACTCTGGTTCCACATGGTACATTTTAATACACACTCACACAGCACACACCACTGATGATGGGAAGAATCCCGAAACATGTATGGACTATTGACTTATAAGGATTAATAAACCTTACCACCAAACACTTTACTCCCGAGTCTGTCTCACTCTCTAAAGTACACATTATATATATATATATATATATATATATATATATATATATATATATATATATATATATGAAATCTTGGATAAATATTACGAACTGTAGATGAATTGAACGTGATTTGATCTTCAATATTTATTGTATCAAAATCTATTATACATTTATATATATCACAATAAATTGAATAAGTGATGACTTATTTTTTTAGAAATCATCTGAAAAGCAATTTATGACACCAAGACTCAACCAAGAGCTTCTGTATTTTGATGGGAAAACATCCAAATTGGCCACACAGAGCAAGGGATATAACTCAGCAACATCTTTATCGACAACACTGAGCAATGGACGTGATTGAAATTCCGGTATGTCAACCATTCACAGCAATCGATGCTAGAGATGCAAGCGCATTTGAAAATCCCCGTGGGTGTGATTTACACAATGGACTGGATTTAATGTGAAGACCTTTTGTGCATGACTACATAAGTATTTGTTCAGAAAACAGCATTCCATTCGTGTTATATGATTTCTTTTCGACTTGAAAACTTCTGTGGAAACAGATTGAATTTCGAACACTATTCATTCGTTCAGTACAATGTGTAAGAGATGAAATGATATAATAAAAAGTGGATAATAGAAAGTATGCTGTTATACTTTCTTAGGCTTTCATCAATATAGTCGGCATGTCACCCGGAGGGTAGAACAAACAGTGAAAACTAATGTTTGCCTCTAAGGTGCGAGCGCATGCGCGGCAGAAATGTTTCGTAACCAGCACATGGAGGACATTAACGTGCGCACAAAAGATTATGAACTCAGTTGGGAGTCTGTGCACACGCACACATGTTTTGCAACCAGCGCACAAAAGATATTAATGCGCTCACATAGGATTTCAAATCTTGTAGATTGCTCACTGAGATTTGTTTTGAAAGAGTATTGATTCCATAAGTCAAATTCAAAAGTGTGCAAATACATTTGTCACAGGAAAAATATCGCACAAGATGCTTGTACCCATGTGTTTTTTAATGTGTGTGTATTCCAGCGCCCCTGGCCATACAATTTTGTCAACAGACATGAAAATTGGCATCCGTACTCCACGAGACCCTTCCTGAATTTTTTTTCCAAGTTTTTTGAAAAAAGATTTTTCAACGTTTTTGGGGCCTTATTTGGTTCATAAATAATCACATTTACATTCTCCAGAATCTACATATGTCTGTATTTTATTTCAAAAACATCTTTAGATGTTTTCCAGTGGAAAAGACTAGTGTTGTTATTGATGAAATTCATTCTGACCATTCTTATCTTTTGATGGGTTTTTGTTTCATAACTTCAAGTTTTGACGTTACAGTGCTTCAATTATTTATACTGTGATGGCAAAATGTCAACCAGAACTTTACTTACTTTTTATGATAAGTGTTTATAAAGTATTGATTGAGTCAATTTCCACTTGAATTTATGAATTCTTTTTTTGGAAAAAAATTATTGAATTATTCAGAGATTGTATAAGATTTGAAATCCGTAGAATAAATAAAGGTAAACATGAAGTAAAAAGAAAAATATATATTTTTCTATTGATGGCTCTATTCACTGTGTAAAATGTTGAGCACTGTGATTACATATCATCAACAACGGATAAAATACGTTTCTCTCTTTTTGTACTCTTACAAATTGAAAAATACATTAAGAACTATCTATCTATCTATCTATCTATCTATCTATCTATCTATCTATATATATATATATATATATATATATATATATATACATATGTATATATATATATATATATATACACACACACACACACACACATATATATATATATATATATATATATATATATATATATATATATATATATATATATATATATATGTAATTACTACCATGATAGAGAGGACTGGCGAATCCTAGGGAAGGTCTACGTTTAACATCAGACGATCAAAGACTGATGATGGTGAAATACAGGAAGCGCTTGTTTTCATAGGTGAACACTTATATAGTAAAGCTGTAATAATCGGTAATGATATTTATTCCCAAATCATCAGTGTTCGATGACTTGATACAGTAAAACTCGAGTTTTAAGACTTATCTTGTCAGAGTAAATATAGTAAAGACAAAAAAACGTTGAATAAAAATTAGAAATGAAACTACTATGATCATAGAAGAGGCCTACACATCAGAATCAAATAAAAGGTTAAAATAATTCAATTAATTAATTACAATTATAATTAAAAGTTATTTCCTACTGAACACTAACATACCGAAAATATATAGGTATGATTATAATTAAAATCGGAAAACTATCCAACAACGCCGCCCACGTACAGTATATATTTCACTACAGTAACCAACCCCGCCTCTATGACCCACACAACAAAATACGCTTGCAGACCACTCGGTCTCACATGATCTTTGTTACCACCACATTAACGCAATACCCACCCCCAAACGAAACACGAAGAAAACTTCCAATATTATTACTCATTTCTCATATTGTCGAATTAACCATAAATCTCATCAACATTTATTCACACATACATACACACAGACATACACACGCACACACACACGCACACACATATACTGATGAAGTAGAAGATTTTATGTTTCTGCCCGGTTTGGATTTCTCCAGGCGAGTGGATTATTTCAGATACCCATTTGGGGCATTTTTTATTGGAGGGGGGCTTTTTTCTAGAGTATAGAACTTCCCTCTTATTCAATTCATATATCTTTTCTTCTACGTTTTTATTTTCCCCCTTTAGTGGTTGATCATCGTTTGTATGTTTTTCTGTTTTACACAGAGAAGACACGGTGCTTGCTGGTAGTTATGAATTATGAATTAGCAGGAGATACTGCTGACATTTTCCTTATCAGTATGTTGATAAAACATCAGCTCTTTGTGATTTGTTTCCTCTCTGAGTGTCTCTTCTTCTTGAATCTGTTTCCCCGTATTAGGGTTCACTTTTACGTGACCTTAGTTGTTAGTTCAATTATTCTTGGTTTGGTCTGTTTCTACAGATCTAAGATAATTATGAAAAAGTGATCGGATTGTTCTTAAAATGGATGGACGTATAAATCAATGATGTTAATGGTAATTCTGCTACTACTATCGTTAATGATAAAGAAGAGAATAATATAGCTATGGTTGTTAATTTTTAGTATACCTATATGTGGGATGTTAAATCATATTCTAATAGAAATTTTGAGCAGTACCGGCAATTAATTATTAATTAATGCTACTTCAATTTCCTGTTTAATAAATCAGCCTTTTGCTTTTTTGTTCTATTGGCAAAAGTGGGGATTTCAATTTTTTTTGCATAGGTAACGTAGGATTTCGATGCTCTGGTATATGTGCGTTTTTTTTAATAATCTCCATTTTACTGTTGATTTGAGGTTCAAGGAAGAAAATTGCAACTATAAGAAACCTGAGGAATGCGTCAAACAAAATAAATTCCTAACCAAAGAAATAGTGTTTTCGCCACAAGAAAACGCCAAAACGAGAAAGTGTATTATAGAATCACTAAACCAAAGTGGAAGGCTGAACTTGCTAGGCACAAAGCCTCTTTTACTAAAGAATATTTACCCAAAGACACTGCACTCTCAATCCATTATTGGAAGTTTAAAGAAGAGAAAAAAATTTAATCAACTGGAGGTTAGTAAAATAAACTAAATTATGTATGAGTCCAAAATCGAGACGTGAACTGTGTTTGGTGGGAAGATTAAGAATAGTGACATATAAGAGGAGAAATAAGCTATTAAACTCCAGATCGAAGATAGGTGTGCATTGTAGACATAAAAAAGAGTCTTTACTAAAATATCTAAATTGAAAAATAGGGTGGTGGAATAAATCTTGGTTGGAAGGGGCCTTGTTGCCGAAGTCCCAATTCATAAACTCACGACTATGACATGAAAGTTAGACCCGAATCGAATCGGTAACCTTACACTTAGTAACAACATGTAAACAGGTATGTGTCCATTCAGTAGCCAAAACTTGATACCTACAGGTCTCCATCATGGGAGGAATAAGGGAGGTTAAGGGTTGACTTAAATCGGGCAGCGAATATATGAGTAGTCTTAATGTAAGACCCGTTGACCTGAATCTTTGAACTTACGTTCAGTAACTAAATTAAAAAGAAGTGTCCATGCAAATGAATAAATTTAAGTAAAATAAACTGTTTTAAATGGAATTGGAAAAATAGAAATAGAGCGCTATCAATACTGTAAAGCCTAAAAACATCTGGTCTTCTTTCTTTTGTGATCTCCCATCCAAAAACTGATCTCCAGGCAGCAAAGCAAGGCAGACCAATTATAGCGTGGGTTAATCCCCCAAATAGATAGACAGAATTGAAATTTCCAAATGGGTATAATAGAATATCTCCTGACCGTTCATTTGTAAATCTCTTTAAAGTGAAACAAAGAGCACCATCTGTAATGAACAGTCGGAAGAAATCTTTACTCTTTTCATAACCACTCTACTGATGGTATTGAGCACATTTTTGATTCAAGATCTACTTAATTCATTAATACATATATATTGTTGTCTAGTTTATCATTTATCTCTCATATATGTATATGAATGAAATGTTGGACATTCAAATTCTTTTCTCGCCCTCGCTTATTCTGAGTCCCAGTGGGAGACCCGCGTATCCATAACTACGCAGAGAATAGTGATGACATAAGACTATGTTTTCATAATGGTTTCTCTTGCTCGATGTCTCTCAGCTATTCCGGTAGAATAGAATCATTTAAAAAAATAAATGCATATTTTTGCCCATACCCACTCTCCGTCTATCTCTCTCTCTCTCCAGTCTCTCGGTTTCTTTCTCTCACACCCACTCTAGCATTCTTACACGCCATAGGGCGATGATCAGGGAGTTATTTCGCAAATCATCGCGGGTGGGTTCGATCTTTACTGAGAGCCCAACCCTGATTTTGACCCTGTATCAGGAATATTGAGCCTAGCATATTTTTGCGTATATACACAGAAATAAAATAATAGACGTATATGATGGACAAGCGTGCACACAGGCATACACACTCATACACACGTACGAGTACATGCAACTGTATGCACTCATACACACACGAAATTCTAGAATCTGTGAGCACACATGGATGAATGACATCTGTTCTGTCTATACAAATAATGGAACGTTCCCCCCTAGGGTGCATGACTGGGCGATGCGTATGGGGAATCTGGGGTGCCCTCTTGTCAGAATCCCCCCTTAACATTCACTACAGGAGCCGCCGGAAGGATGCAAAATTCGGCGTCAAACAATCTTAAGGGGGCTCCACTCTATGGTTTGGAATTAGAGTTGCTCTTCTCGTAGACTGGTTGCCATCACAAGGCTAGCAAACTCAATTTGCCCTTCTATTTTTACCCATAGCTTTGGCACGTGGGTTGAAAATGGATTCATATCTTTACCAACACGAATATACAAGAGCTACCTCCCGATACTTGAAAATATAAACTTGCATACAGAGCGGTAAGGGTGGCGTAACGGCTAATGGAGCCGACAATGCAATCAGCGTATCGAATTCAAACTTTGGTGGAAGCTGTTTACACCGAGCGCACACTTATGCCATCGAGAGAGGCATGAAATCATCTTTCACCCCTCCAGCTATAGATAATATAGCAGAGTAGAATGGGCGCTCTAGTCGGGGGGGGGGGGGGAACAACCAATCTGAGAGTAGGACAACTCTGAATTCGAAACCTTCGCCCACCCACAGCAGGCCAAGCGTGGTGAGCACGGCACTACCCACAAACATTAGTGAGATAAATCGTGGGAGGGCTTCTTTCTCCGGGGGTGAGACAAACCTGATGATAATACAATGTTTCTCGAGAAGAAAGGCCACTAGTTCGCCCCCTAACACGTGAGCAATGAATACACCGATGCACATTCATATCTACAAAGAATTTGAAAGCGTGCGCGCGCGTGTGTGTGTGTGTGTGAGAGAGAGAGAGCGAGAGAGAGAAAGAGGGAGAGAGAGAGAGAGAACAGAATGCAGAAATCCAGACGCACTCAAAAAAGAGATGTACAAAAGGAACATAGTTTTCGACACCCACGCACCAACAGAGACAGAGTTCTTCTTTTTTTTGCAAATTCACATTGTTGTGCACACCCAAAGCTGGTACGTGCTCATATTAATACATAAATGCTCACACCTACTTAACCGAACGAGCACAGGAGAGAAATTGCTAATTTTTCCCTCCGCATACAATCTCTCCTTTCTCTTCCCCTTTTTCTGACTCTTTTCTTCATCACCCCCTCTCTCTCTCTCTCCTTCTCTCTTATGTACTTACGCTGCCCACTCACAGGACAGAGCAATAAATAATGTCCATTATTATAAGCAATGTGTCTGTCCGTTCGTCTGTGCCCCTCTGTCCGTCTGTCACATTTTTGATAGAAAAAAATCATTGAAAGGCGGTTAGGGTAGAGGAGAGGTTGTGAGAACAAAATTGCAACACGAAAACCACAAAAAGAGAGAGAAAGAGAGAAAGAGATATGGATGCATGGTAGGGGTACGCAAAAGAGAAGTCGTTGAAACATAAAGATTTCGCCAAAAGAGAGCGGCTCAACTCTGTCATTGAGAAAAGAAGAAAGTAGAGAAAGTAAAATCAGGTGGAATTGAACTCACTTTCGAGTGTCAGTGAGCGGATGAAAGGGTTGGTCGTCCCAGGCAACTCCCAGGAGAATTTTTTTTTTCAGGTTCTACAGTGCTGTTAGATTTTCAGCGCCAGGTATACCATTGGCAAAGCAACGGATATTTTGTTAGTATGTTATTATAATAATCTATTCAGATTGACTTGAAAAATGGTTGAAAGGAAAAATGCAATAATTCTGCCGAAACTACTCGCGTTCCAGCCTTATGCACTAATAATAGAAATAGTAATTTCATTTTGTTTATGGACTTGGTGCTTCAGGGTACTTCAGGCTCACTGACCCTTAATTTAGGGGGAATTATATTAAGTGTTTCCATAAATGTGTGCTGCATTAAAAAAAAATAGTGCCTTTTTTTACGTTAACTTGTTCCATTACACTGAAATAGTGTACTTGACCTATATACAATGTATATCATAAATTATAATAAGCTGTCAACCAAAGCTGTCACCAAATCTGCCAACATTGGTTTCTGCAGTTTTCAAGTTGATCTTGCTGGATGGCTATGTATTAGGCGTACAGGCAGCACCGATTGAGCTAGAGGGCTGAGAATTTAAGCAATTACTCCTTACTATGTCTCGAAAGAAAAAAACTTTTTTGTTTTCTGACCCCCAACACTCCATCAGCATTCACGATTGTTTTTTGGAAAATTCAGGCATTTTCTTAGTGATCATTGTTCAACAAAAGGCTACAGAAGTATCTTATTCATTGACCCCCACTTTCCATTTTTCCATGGCATGTGGGGCCCAACCCGAAGTATTGTTCACAAGACGGTTTCTATTGAGTAACTAACTAAATCTGTTTATTCATTGATTTTCTTCATCTGCAGGTATCCTGCACTACGGCACTTTCTTGATTTTACGAAAAAAAAAGACAATAAGTGCAAAGAGCATTCAGCTGTTGCTTTGAAGCGAGCCGTTATAGAAGTAGTGTGCACCCTCTTCCTTTCTTTCCTGTACCTGTATTGTACCTTAGACTGCTCAATTTCCAACAACTCAGCCTAAAACGCCATCATCAATATTTTAGGAGTTTGGGAATGCTCGATTTTTTTCTGATATAAATGAATGGTGACCGTATGCTTAACGTCATTTGGACGAACGAATGTTTTTATGTGTATACTCTACTTCCAGAAAGCAAGGAAAACTGTATAGGATAGTGTAAAAAGTTCTTTCAATTTTGTAAGTTGAATAAATGGCATTTAGAAAAAAATCCCGACGATAGTTTTATTGTTCATTGTTTTATCTTGTTCTTGTCTTTAGAGTGTCAGATATACGGGTGCAAAACCTGGAAAGTGACTCTTGTATATTCGTGTTGGTAAAGATATGAATCCATTTCTAACCCACACCCTAAAGCTATGGGTAAAAATAGAAGGGCAGATTGAGTTTGCTAGCTTTGTGAAGGCAACCAGTCTACAAGAAGAACAACTCTAATTCCAAACCATAGAGTGGAGCCCCCTTAAGATGGTTTGACGCCGAATTTTGCATCCTTCCGGCGGCTTCTGTAGTGAAGGTTAAGGAGGGGGAATTCTGGCAAAAATCAGAAAAGCACAGAGAGCAATGGAAAAGGTGATGTTACGAATGACTCTTTGCCATAAAAAATATCAACATGGATTAGAGATAGGACCAGGATGAACGATATCGTATATGTAATTAAGCAACAAAAATGGAGAGGGTTAGGGTACGTACCAAGAAGAAAGGGCAACAGATGGAGCAAAGGGATAATCAATTGGTGCCTGCGGGACAGTAAACGTAATGGAAAATATATTAGACAAATGATGGAGAGGCGAGATAGAAAAGTTTGCCAGGAAGATATGGAAGAGATCAGCGCAATTACGCTCGTTATGGGAGGAGATGGGAAAGGCTTTTGACCAACAGTGGACATTAATGCTGCTGGTGCTGTTTCTGCTGCTGCTGCTGCTGCTGATGATGATTTAACTATTTCTTCTCATAATCCTCTTAGCATCCGTTGTTGGACATGGACCTTTCGCAAGCTCTACCGGAAGCTTGCCATACTAGAATAATTCTTCGCTTGATTTCTCCTTCTTTAGAGGGTTTCAGAGAGTTTCATGGCAGTGAAGAGTTTGGGTAAGTTGGTATCTCTTTGTCTTACTCCCTTCTCGAGCTGAAAAGGCCCAGAGTCTTTATGTAGCCCAATAGATGAGCTGCTGTGTCGGTGTATATTTTGGAAGACTCTCACATGTACAAGGTCTACGCCTTGTCGTAGGATAGCATCGATGACCCCGGGGATTTCCACTGAGTTGAAAGCCTTCTTAAAGTCGCAAAATGCTACCGAAAGTGACATTTTACATTCTATTGCTTTCTCTTTTGGTTGATTTAGTGAATGGAGATAGTCAACGGGCAAGTAGCTTTTTCTGAATCCAGTTTGTTCTCGTGGTTGGTTTTCGTCCAGCTTTTTAGTGATTTGCTTGGTGATCACTTTGGTAAAAAAGTTTGTAGATGAGGTTGAGTAGGCTTCTTGACCTGCAGATGTTTAGATCTTCCGGTTTCCCCTTCTTATGTAATAGCATTACGATTGCAATATTCCAATCTTTTGGAACTTCACTGTATCAAAGGCTTAAGTTGAAAGGATGGCTAGTTTCCCAGCGATGGCTTTACCAGCTATTTTGAGTAGGTGGATGGTGATGCCATCGGGTCCAGGGGCTGTTCTTTTTTTCGTTTATTTGGTGGCTTCTTACACCCACCCACGGATTAACTTCTGGGAATTTTTCAAAATGATTACTCATAACTTGTATACCCTGATTGTTAACTTGTGTCCCTCGTTTGGATGAATAAGTTACTTCTCAAGCCTTTTGTTGGATAGGGATCGCTAATAAAAGTCCGAATTTTCGAAAAAAAAACAAAACAAAATAAAAAAAAAATGTGAATGCAGCCGGACACAAATCAAGGACCAATCTGGCATAAACCTACATTGCAAAATGAACCTCCACCAAAAGACAATCGGGGGTAATTGAAAAAAGCAAAACAAAAAACCCTCTTTTTTCTAGATATGATAAGGGGGAATGTTTGAACTTTCGTTCCTCTAGCTCGACGGCCTGTACACGAGATACATAGATTGCCAGCCAGCTGGAGCAACTTAAAAACCGAGGGAACTTATATTGGCAGTCATGACGACAGATGGTTTCTAATAAGGGAGACTATTCAATAATGAGTATTTAGTCGTTATTCCACTTGACAAATTGGTCATTACATTATAGATAGGGTTGCAAAAATGCAGATTCCCAGCCATCATTATCCAGTTGCAAATCATCTAGATTTTTTTGGCTATCTTTGAATAAGCTTATTTCAAGGGTACTTTTCTAATACTCCTGACAACGATGTAAGTAACTGAATCGTGTATAATTCATGATATACTTCATCTTTCATCCAATAAGTCCCTCAGCTTGCACGCTGACCACCCTCCGCCATTTGATTCTGCTTCTGGCCACATTTTGTCAATTCCTTGCATTGTTTCTTATCATCAGTTGATGCCACCACAACAAGGGTCTTCTTCTCTTCCGTTCGTTTTGCAAGAACACAGAAACGGAATTGATGATATACAGATATCAATTGTCATTCTCTGAAACGTTCCCGATAGACGAATAATTCATTTTTTGTTTTGAATATGACAGAGAAATTATCTTTCCATTAAATTTTCTAAAGTTACGATCAGGAATGGTTTTCCCCGAGCATTCAGTCACGTACGCCAAATAACGTATCTTCACGCAACAAACGAGACTCTTATCATTTCTCTTTGACTCTCCTGTTCTTATAGAAGCTCGATTGATTTATGGTGGATGTTCCCTGCCAAATACAAAAGCCATCTTTGTTTCTGTGGTGCGTACGACTGTGCTCACTCCAAAATGCGAAATTGTACTTACATATTCAAGGGTGTGTCACTGGGTGGAACTCTGTCTGCTTATATAAATGTTATGAATGTTATGCATTAGTTCGAGTATATAGGTGTGGGATCATTTGCGTCAATAAGTAAATGCATGTGCATTGATGAGTATGAAACGTGTGAATACGAATGCAATCGTGTGTATACACACAAAAAAAACCCCAAACAAATTTATTGCTCTACGAACAATATTTCAAGCCTTTTTTCCCCAGAATATTCATCTCCTCTGTTGATGCACAAATCTCCACGATTTTGCAAGTTCAGGTATGCGCCATGGAAGTCGTTTTGAGGGATACTGTCCAGGTCTCGTGGTGCATTTTCTTCGATTCCATCTTTTTTTTGTTGTCGACGACTCTTAGGTAGGATTCTAGCTTTGGAAGCAAAAAAGTTAGCAAGGGACAAGATAGGCCTGTACCAGCATTGATGGTCTGAAAAAAAGTTTGTTCCAAACTCGAAACAGAAATTCACACAAATACGTTGCACTTGAGTATTCAGCGTTGGGAAAACACCAAGTACTGTACACACACATTCACATTCGTATCATGATGCATTTTTTTTTATATACAAAAGGTCGAGGTCACTGCTAAATAATAATCCTGTCATAGTCACGTTTAAACATCTCATTGGCGTACTGTTTCGTAAATTCGGTTTCTTCATGGACAGACCCCGTACTTTGTTAGACTATGACTGAGTAAATGAATGGCATCTGTTTTGTCTCTACAGACATTGAAACCAAACTCGAATGCCCCCTTCAGGGCACATACCTCGGTGGAACGTATGGCGATCCCAGGAAGCCTAGTCGTCAGAATTCCCACCTCAGCCTCGCTTAAGAAAGCAGAGAGCTATACGTCTGGTATCAGCTTGATGGCAGGAGTTGCTGGCACCATTTCCTTGTTTGTAATCAGAGTTGCCCTTTTCCTAGACTGGTTGCCTTCCCAAGGCTAGCGAACCCAATCTGCTATGCTATTTCAGCCATAGTTTTGTATGTGAGAACTTACTTACAATGCAGAATAAAATATAAACAAAATGATGGTGGAAAATGTATTCGGAAGCATTGATTTGAAAGTTTGAAGCTGCATTACCCTGGTTTGCAATTACTGCTAGAAAACATTTTTCCGTTACCCCTAACAAGCTCTCCGTAGCATTTTGTTTAAATTTTGGAACACTCTTTCAAAAGACTTTTGCAAAAAAACATGCAAATCATTAATAATGTTCTTGAGGTCCCGTTGATGAATTCAATCTTTCAAGCATTGTCATAAATTTTCAATTGATTTCAAGTCAGTAGATTGACTAGGTCACCTCTATATTGTTCCGAACAAACATTTCTGAGTCTTTTTTCATTTCTATGTTTCGAGTCAGTATCTTGCTGAAAGATCCTTTTTTTTCAAACTGCATCTGTTGTAGCGAAGAGAAAACCTTAGCTTCCAAATTCTCCGCTACATCGCTCTAATCATAGTTCCTTCGATCACGTGAAGTGCCCCTTACCATTGATAGAGAAACAACCTCAAACCATAAGATTTCCTACCTCTATGTTATTCTGTTGGAATGGTGTTTTTGGTTCATAAGAGCATCCATTTTTTCTTCGTGCATGTCAAACTGGGATTTTGCCCAAAAGCTCAATTTTTGAAGCATTTGACCTGTAAATGTTCTTCTAAAAATGTTTAGGCTTCTCGAAATGGTCATGAACGAAATCCATCCGAGAATCTCGATGCTCTTTTCAACGAAGTTGTTTTTTCCATGGTGTACGTAATTTTAAGCCATTCCTACGTTGTACATGATTAATAGTTTTTTTCTAAGTTACCGATATATCAGCTGCTCTCAAATCATATCAGATCTCTCTTCGTGTTACCTTTGGATTTGCTTTGGCTGTTCTTGGCATTTTTTGAATTGCTCGTGGAAAATTGTCCATGGAGCGCTAGTTCGAGGGAGGTTTTAGGTTTTGCCAAATTTCTTACACTTCAGAATAATCGATTCAATGATACTGACAGGTGTACTTAATACCTTGGCAATAGCCTGACAGCTCAAACCGTCACTATGTTGCTTGATTATGGCATCTTTTGTTCAGTAGATAACTCCTTTACTTTAAGCATTAGTGTCTCTTTACAAGAGGGCAAAAATAGTGAATGAAGACTGTAATGATTCGTCAAGTATTGCTGGAACATTCAAATAGTTTCTATGAGAATACAGAAAGATCTAGACTTGCATCTCTTCTTGAATAACATGTTTATGATGAATTTCCAGTAGAGTCCGGATACTTTTTCACACCGTTACTTTTGTTTATATTTTTCCTGCATTGCATGTTTAGAAATATGTTTTTTTTTATCAGTTGTTGATTCTATCTCGAAATCCATCAGCTGTGTAATTGTGAGCATCTTTTGTAAGAGTTCAAAATACTTGTTCAACGTCAATTTTGTTGCTTTTTGTTGCCGTTGCGTATACTTGTCTGGGAGAATTCTTAAGTAAATGTTTTTCTGCAATAAATAAGTCTCTATATCAAACTTTTTGTCCAGTCCTGTCTGATCCCAGTTCAACTCATGACCAATAAGATTGTTGGGAGTACTCCCCCATTATTGCATTTCTCAGGGCCTTAGGAAGCACTTGGCGGTGCTCATCATTTTTCCAAGTTATGTGTTAATGAGTTACTTGGTACCAACGAAAAAGCCTGGCAAATGGAAGTAGTGCAACCGGTTAGTCCAGAGCAGAGCTTTCCAAACTGTGTGTCGCCGATAATCTCTAGGTGTGTCACGAAATTAAATATAATTTTGTATCAGTTGGGATGTGATTATGTATTTAGCTTTGCTAACAAAACTTAAGAAGCATGTCGTCAAAAAAATTTGCTTTCAAATAAGTGTATCGTCAATGCAAGAAGTTTGGAAAGTTCTTGGGCTCTACTCCTGGTTTAGAATCATAGTTGTCCGTGTCCTGTTCTTGTTAGGAATCAAGGCTAAAAGGCCTAGTCCATTCTGATTGTTGAAGAAAGGAGATGATTCATGCTTTTCCCAAGTACGTTAGTGCAAAGTGAACACCAACTGTGTCAGCTGGAATTTGAACTCCGTTCGCCGATTCAATTTTCCTTGCTGTTAACCGTTGGACCAGCCACACATCCGTTAGATAGTTTACAATCGCCAAATAATTACAAACGCCGAATATAGCTGAATATACAGAGGAGGGCACTTATTGTGATCACTTTTAGATGACAAAAACCGACTGATAATGTTAAACAAAAGATTCATAGAGGAAGTTGCTTATTATGATCACTTTGAAATAGGCTCTTCTGGATAACAATAACCGGTTTATAAGATTAAACGAAGGATATACGGAAGAAACTGGTCATTGTGATCACTTTGAGGACGGATTTTTTAGATGACAATAAATGGCTGATAGCATTAAGCAGAAAATATATAGAGGAAGTCGCATATTGTGATAACTTCAAATAAAGTATTTTGGACCGACTGATTTTGATAACAATAACTGGCTGAAAACATTATCTGTGATTTTAATAAGCGGCCTTTTCTGTAATTGCAGGATGCCTCTCCTAAGTCTGAACATGAGAAATAAGCAAGAAATAATCATAAAAAGGACAGACTCTCTTCAAAACCTGTGACTTGTAAATACAACTTTCAACAGTATTTAGCAACATTTTTCAACGTTTGTATCTAAAATAAAAATATCAATAATCTGAAATAAATGCTTGTTTCCAACTGATTTATCAAATTATCACTCGTTGAAATGATCGAAACGAAAACATAAAATTATTGCATCAAAAGACAGTAAGAAACATTTTTCCCAAAATCCAATGTAATTTGTTGATAAAGGAAAAGAATATATATATATATATATATATATATATATATATATATATATATATATATATATATATATATATATATATATATATATACAACACAATTTACTGACAACACAATTTACCCACAATGCATAGCTCCTGACAGTGGACTCTGGTTCCACATGGGAAATTTTAATACACACTCACACAGCACACACCACTGATGATGGGAAGAATCCCGAAACATGTATGGACAATTTACTTATAAGGATTAATGAACCTCACCTCCAAACACCTCACTCCCGAGTCTGTCTCACTCTCTACACTACACATTATATATATATATATATATATATATATATATATATATATATATATATATATATATATATATATAATATATAGTTATTATCTTTTGAAGTTTGTGCTCGATGTCTGGGATGGATAGCAAATAGTAAAGACGTGCACGTAGAAAATTCAGTTCTTCGCGTTGAGTTTCATGCCAGTCATACAATCGTCAGACCATCTTAGGGTCACCACGAAAAACTGAAATTTCTATGTACACACACACACACACACACACACATACACACACACACACACACACACACACATGTATATGTATAAAATTATATGGAGTGTATACATTAGTTATAAACAGTTTATAGTCTGCTTTCTTTCAGTTTCCTCTTTCCCTTCATTCTTCCTTTCTCTCTTATATTGTATTCAAGAATTTTGATTAAAAAAAAAGACTAATATGACGTAGTGTGACGTATGAAAAGAAAGAAAATCTTTTTTCCTATTCTTTCCTATTTCCTCCCTCTTATCAAGATATCAGCTTTCTTTCTTTGATACGAACGCTGTCTATCTCCCTCTAACCACTCTCTCTTCAGGTTACTCAATTATTTACACACGCTGTCAGCCGATTCAAATCTTGTCTTAACATTCTGCCGTTCTTAGAACTGTCGATTTCCATGGTAGTTAAAAAGGGCGTAGGAATCACCCTTAATCACTAATACTGAATAGCATTTCTGGAAAAGGTATGAATATTTTTTTCTATAAACAGTTCCAGTTGGTTGCAGAATGAAGCCAACTTCGAAAGTAGGGCAAAAAGGACACTATCAAAGATCATCCCGATATATCGTATTAACGAATTGATTTATTTAATTGTTTGTTTGTTCGCACCCAAATGGGACGCTCTCATTGGTTGATTTGTTTTCCTATTATGACATAACAATAAAAATTACGCCATAAAAACTCGTAAGAATTCATGTCTGAGCATTATACATTAAAACAGCTTGAGGTGAGTTTAGGCATTAAAAAAAACATAAAACCCAGATACTTGAATAATTAGATATGAATTACCAAATAAAATAGCTTTAGGCTCGTTAGTGCCGACCCATACATAAATAAGCCCAAAATTTTGGTTGGGTATATCCTAGGAGTCATAAATATTAAAGGATTTAACCTCAGGGGTTAAGGGTGATTCTGGGGTTATTAATATTCATTTAAACCATTCTATTTTAAAGATATAATAAACAATAATAAAAGAAAAGCAATTATAACAAACTTTTTATTGATACATCTATCTCTCGACATCGGTCTGTCTCATCTTTCTTCATTTTCATCTCTGTAAGTTCGCATTTATCTACCCATCTATTTTATTTATCTATACACACGCGTGAAGCTTTATGTGTCCAAACACGGAATACTACCTAAATTTGCAATTTAAATAGTGCATGCCAGCTGAATGAACCCCCCTCCCCCCAAAGAAATCAAGCGAAGAATCACTCTAGGGTGGCAAGCCTTCGGTAGAGCAAGCTCAACCTTCAAGAAGAAAATCCCGTTAGTCCTAGAAAGAAGGGTAGACAACCAATGCATCCTCTCGATTGTCACCTGTGGAACTGAAACCTGGAACCTTACCAAAAGATTGACTCTCAAAATGAGGACCAGGCAATGTTCACATGAAAGAGACATGTGCAGCCCCCCCCATTTTTTCTGGCCTTTCTGCTATGGATTAAAGTGTACTATCTGTTCCATGGCATAGACCGAGGCGCCGGTACTGATACTTGACTACCGAATGGGCCGGAGACTGAGTTGGTGAGCATCAAAGACCTAGTGCGCAGGTGCAATGCGTTAGCCAATGAAGTTATACTAAGGTTGCGCATTGGGAGCCTTTGGATTCGTCCTTGGGCTCTCCCACTCTTACTTAGCCCAGCTGCAGGGGAACCGTTGCCCGAGACTGCACTGTCCGATTACAGTTAGAGGGACAGGTCGGGCTCATCCTGACGCTTTCGTGACTGCGGTTGCTTTTTGCAACCACGGTTGTTTTGCAGCCAAAGTTGCGTCAGCTGGAACTTTTTTTGATAGGTTGCTCCAATTTTCTCCACGTAAAGCCCTGACTTTGTGTTGCATTTTGCTCTGATGGGAGAGTTAATAAAGAGATGCTCTCGTGACTGGTTGCTTTAGAAACCATGGTTGCTTAACGACCGAAGTTGCGTTGGTTGGAGCTATTTTTGATGGGTTGCTCCTATTTTCCCCATGTAAAACCCTGACCTTGTGTCAGATTTCGCTCTGTTGGGGAGTAAATAAATAGAGATCTCCATTTTTTCTGGTCTTTTCAGCATGGATTAAAGTGTACTATCTGTTCCACGGCATAGACTGATGCGCCGATACTGACACTTGTCTGCTGAATGGACCGGAGATTGTGTTGTGGTGAGCATCAAAGCCAAGTGCACAGGTGCAATGCGTTAGCCAATGAGGGTACACTGAGGCTGCGCCTTGTTACATGCATTGGGAGCCTTTGGATTCGTCTTTGGGCTCTCCCACTCTTACTCAGCCCAGCTGCTTTCGTGACTGCAGTTGCTTTAGCAACCACGGTTGCTTAGCAACCAAAGTCGCGTCGGCTGGAGCTATTTTTGATGGGTTGCTCTATTTATCCTCACATAAAGCCTTGACTTTGTGTAGCATTTTGCTCTGGTGGGAGAGTGAATAAATTCTTACTAAACCTCACATGGAGAGATCATAAGACAACACAGTATATTAAGAAGAAAAAAAAAAAAAAAAAAAAAAAGGATCCCGAGACATAATAAAAACAATTAAAAAAATCAAATGGCAATGGTCTGGTCATGTTGCAAGAATGGCAGATAATTGCTGGACATCACGAGTCACAGAGATCCCCAGAGATGCAGAACGGATGTCGTCAGAATATGAGATGGCGAAACGAACTGGACACGATGGAGAGGTGTGGCGAATAATGGGGAAGGTCTATGTTCAACGACACTCAATAAAAGATTAAAGATGATGGATATTGATACTTTGATTCTTTGCAAAGAGCAGAATTTAATTATTATCCATTATATAGAAACGCCTCTATGGGAATCTACGTTGAAAATTTACATTAAAAATACGTATTCAACATTAAAATACACATTAATTCAAGTTATAACCCGATAAAAAATCACAAGGTTGTCAGTATATTGAAACATTTACCACACAGATTTTAATTTTTTCTCCATAAAATCTCCCATGATTTCAGCTGAAAACCCCCAAATCTGTCCTTTTAAACTATACATATTCTTTTTTATTCTCATATTCTGATGATCTGAATTCATCCAAGTTTTTCTTAAAATTATCAATACTCGTACTATTTTTTTTACAGAAATCGATGAATTATTCCAGTATTTCGAAATTCTTTGGGAGAAAAAAAAAAAAAACAATTTGTTTTTGAGACTTTGTTTTTGCAATGGATCTTGCTTATCAATTTCCCGTCATTTCTGATTTATAATAAGCAATGTTAACTCATGTGAATATTTTATGTTATATATATTAAGGTAAAATTAGCTAATACGATCTGCTAGGACGTACAGCAAAATGAGGACAATCTGGCTCAAGTAAAAAGTTAAATTCGAAATTCGACAGGCAGCTCAAGGTTCGAGAGGTAACGATTGACCTCTGCAACTATAACAAGTAGGGCACCAATTCGAACAAATCAACATTGAACAAAGTAGATACGAGTCATCCATTTTGTTTCCGTGAGACAAACGCAAAAGACCCAGCATTTTTTGGTCCTTTTTATCGAGAAAAAGAAAATGCAACATTTTTCATCTTATTAAGCCACCACAATTTGAAATAACGAACGTCAGCTTTCATGGGGGACTGATGAAAAAGATCCCAAACTTTGCCTAGGGACCTTACCATTAAATAACGTGTTTTTTCCCATTATGACAGAATGATTGATGACTGAATTTGATGAGTCAACAAAATAACACTGAGTTAACGGAGCGTTTAAACCGACTACAAGAATCTGCACCAAATTCACCAGAAGAAGACTGGAAAATTGATCGGCTTTTGGGCTTATTCGTCCTGAAAAATACAAAGGGCAGCTAAAAAGTGGAAAAAAAATGACTGTAACTCATCTCTAAATCTCAGAAATACAGACACACACATACATGCACATACAGAAAACTGAATAGACACGGCCACATGACCAACGTCTCTTAGAGGTGATCAATTAAAAAATGTTAAATGATTAATGAATATGTTTCTTATTTTGCGTCTTGTTCACTAGAAAATGCTAATTTAGTGAAGACAATCGCAGACTGCAGGACAGAATCTGAAGGACCAATCTAACATAAAATTACATTGTAAACTGAACTTATCAAAACGTTTCTGGTAGACATAATAAGGGGTAAATGTTTAAATTTTCAGCTTTTAGCTCCATCTGCGCGGTCTGTGCGTGCAATACATACTTACAAATGAAAAAGAATGACTAAATAATTGCGCCATGAGAATGACTAAACAATTCTTATCAAGAAACTTTGTAACGTTCCTAATTCACTTTGAAAACGGCGTTGACCTGCAAGACCGATATATATATAAAGTAGAAATACTGTTTTAATACCATCCTGAACATCATGGTTTTATTTATATATATATATATATATATATATATATATATATATATATATATATATATATATATATATATATATATATATATATATATATATATATATATATATATATATATATATATATATATATTTCTACTTTGTGTGTAATAAGGGTTTTACAAGGGTAAGATTGATTGTTGGAAACTGAGCCCCTGTATTTGAAATAGGTAAACATATACCGTGAGTCCCTTGGGACGTGGGGTCATGGCTCACCGTAGCTTTAAACTGTGCATTGCCATTTTTTTCTTGGGGAGGGGTAGTTGGGTGCGTCCCCATTCACGACTCCACGGTTTTGAATGTAAAACTATTCCTCTCATTGACTTGTCACCTCCAAAGACTAACTGGGTGTGGAGATGGATTAATGCCTATCTGAAGTGAACATGAACGGTCTCAGTTAGAATTTGAACACGGCACGCCAATTCTATTATCCCTCACACCTCCTTTGACATCACGCAAGAGCTATCAAATACGCAATTGCATGCTCTAAATATCAAGCAATAACCAATATAACTTTAGTTTTCCTTTTCAACTGTTTTCCTATTCTCCTAAGAAAATGTCGTTGACTTGGTAAACTGAAACTCTCCACACCTCCTCGTGGTCCCTTTTTTTTTTCTTATCTTTTAATATCTCGATGGAGATATTTGTTATCGGGATAGTTTTACGTTTTTGAGATGCCCGCTGAGATGAAGGTTTCGTGACTGTGCAGAAATATGAACTTCAAAGAATTCCATTCCAATGGAAAAAGGAATTAAACAAAGAGAAGGAAAAAACACGCATTATTTCATCAAAAAGATCTCATTTCACAAGACGATTCTACCAAAACTTCGTGTCATGGTATCACGATTTTGCTTAATGAAAGCAACGCCAGAAATAATTATCTATCTCATAGTTCATTAATTCTGATTACATGCCATTGTAACATAACGCATCACGTAACTCAGGATAGGGTCGTTGGGGCATCCCAGATGATTTTATCATTGGTATGACGAGAGCGAGATAGCCATGCGGAGCCTATCCCTCTTCGGGCTGTTTTTACTTCATCAGAGTTGTCCCTCTCCAAGACTGATTGCTCACCATAGCTAAAGAGCCCAATGTGTCGTCCTATTACCGATAGATGTGGAGAGAAGAGATTGTTTCAAGTATTTATCAAGGGCTTTAGCGTGAAGTAGATAAAAACTGCGCCGGGGTTTGAACTCGGTTGTCCGAGTCCATTTTCCGTGCCGTAAGTCACTCAGCCACTCTGCACCTTCTATGTCATCTTACAGATCATGATGACCAACAAAAGATACTTTTAATCTACTTGATGCATGTTTAACGATTAGGATTTTTAGTGGGTCACTGATGGTATTTTAAAACTGTTCCGTTTAGTGATTTAACCTCTCGCGATCTGGACATTTCTGTAAGATGTCGGCGAGATTTCTCGTAAGCCACCGAGGACAATCATTAATTGTACTACCTTCATCCCAATCTATGAATTGTTTCTTATCACAATTCAACTAAGTGTCAGAGTTGAAAGATTAAAAAAAAAAAAATTATCTTGAGGTATCTCGTTATCCATCCCAGGACAACGTTGCCTTCTTTAATTTAATGGGGTGTCCCAGATTTTACGAGCATATAGAATTTACGTTGGCATCCAAAGTAATCCAAACCAGAAATTTAACTTTAAGATTTTAAAATCACCATATTTGTCATATCAATTTTAAAAGAAAACTATGAATAGTGTTTATGTAACTTGTCAATCAAAAGGCGTCTGGTGACTCTTGGTGTCACCCACCAGGTACCTCGCTCTTCGGCTAAAGGTTATTGAGACA